>OX439001.1:61347449-61544949 GCA_949316495.1 Amphiduros pacificus
CGTCTCAACATCACTTTTTAATTTTGCCATCGTTGTTATTGTTTGTCCTTTTTGGTGTGGCACATAAATTGCAGTTTGCTAATTTGCAAATAAAATTTCGTATAGAATCTTGTAATTCTGATGAGAGGAAATTTTCATAGCAGGTTCCAGGTTTTCATAAGATCCCGATACACCTAATCACGTGATTAAGTCACTCCATTCTTGATGGCGCTTGATGCATATTCATTATGTCGATGTTGTGTGATTCCAATTTATGAAATATGACACCACAGTGGGATGTTTTTGATGTTGTACTCTGTTTTTACATCATATCATATTTATCAAAGAATCGTGAAAATATGTCTGCCTTAATAGAAAACAAAATGGGATGAACTTTTTACATGGTCAGTGTGAAAAACCATGAGTAATGGGTCAGCCTTGGCCGATGGAGATCATGCAATCTAGGTGGAAATATTTCAAAGTGGTCAACAATTGGTTGTTCCGACCTTCACAAAATCTACAAAAGCAGATTTTAATAACTATGATGTGCTCCTGAAAATGTTTTTAAATTGTTCTGACAACGGCAAGGAAATAGACAGGAGTGAATTAACTAGCTGCGGGTTACATTAAACCTGTTCCATCGCCCATGCCATGATTAAAGAATACCCAGGTATTAAAATATTCATCACATCACTGCTTTGTTCAGTATCCATAATATGTTCTGGTGTATTCTATAATCATCGTATGACCAAAATATAAATTCATAAGTAATAAAAAAATGTATCATAAGGTGGCTCCTATGACAACGAACACTTCCGGTCTTAATGAATGTCTTCTTGACCCTATTTTTTATGTAACATACAATACATATTATTCTTCCTGACATGTAAACTGTAAGAAATAAAGCATCTAATTCTGGCTGCATCCTGGGCCGACTCCTCTTGTTATGTGAATGCCATACATTAAGCCGGGTTTGTGTGGCTGTATTACTAATGGGCTTCAATCCCTGTGTCTGCACGGTCTTAATGATTCACCACACTCTACACATGATAAGCATTTGCCTTGGGAACCCTGTTATACCCTCGCCACTGATGTACCATTTCAATAGAAAAGAAAGTTATCTTACAAGTTTCAGGAACTGTGTAGGCAGAACATTTCGCTCGAGAAAAAGATGAGTTCTGAAAATAATACTAGTATAAATATTTTAGAGATATAAAATATATTTTGAGGAAACTGGCCATTTTGCCCATGTCTTGAGACGGGAAGGGCGTGTGGAGACCATTAAATTATGTATTAGTATGTCATTTGAGAATCAAGGCAAATATGCGTTATTTTGCAATATCTTTGAAAGAAAATACATGTGTCTTCTGATCATATTTTGTCATTAGAAATTCACTTGCATGTTACACATTTTAGGTTTCTGACTTACACAATGATTAGTTAATGTTAAGATTTCGCGCCATTTTATTGCTACATATTTGGAGTTCATGAAGTAGGTTTGCTATTTTATATTTCAGACAAAAGAGAGTTTGTGATATTATGGCTCTCTTGTAATGGTTTCCATTCTGGGTTATTTTCATTTTCTTCATCTGGTTGGCTAGTCTTTCCCATCATTAAAGTTCTCAACAATGACAGATATTTGGTCTTATTGATACCATTTGGGCAGGTGTTATGGTCATATGGTCCTCTAATGTGTTCCCTCAAAAGTTATGTATGTTCTCCCAAAGAAAAACATGCTTTGCACTGTGATTTATTTGTTATTTTGCAGTTTGTGTATGCCAAATTAGGATAAAGTCAAGAAGAAACGTTATTATGCATGTAGGATTAAGTAGATTCAGAGAAATATCTATATAATTTCAGTAAATCTGCATTATGCACTTGATATGTGCATACTTATGTTAGATGACATTTGTGTGTACCCCGAACGCAATTTAACGAATGAATATACGCAGTACATTTTGGGCCTGGAAGGCAGCACTATATCTGCTACAATAAAGTTGAAAGGGACGTGAAACACCAAACAAACAAAAAAGCAATACCTGTTTGTTATAAACCTGCCTTTGGACACATCTGACTTGGAACCTATCTTGCTACATACTTTACTTGTTACATATCTGTCTTTTTACAAACCTGCCTTATTACACAACTGCCTTATTACACAACTGCCTTATTACACAACTGCCTTGTTACAAACCTGCCTTGTTACATACCTGTCTTTTTAAAAACCTGCCTTGTTGCACACCTGTCTTGTTACATATCTGCCATGATTAATTTCTCAGGCTTCAGTATCTGTCTGCCGGAGAAAATATTTCATCCAAGTTTATAGGAGCAATAACGAATAGGAAGTATGACAAATAATGTACGATTTTTAAGGTCTTAATTTAACTGAAACAAGAAACCTCTTTTTTAAACGTAAAATCGAATATACGACACATATATGAAACAGCCATTTGGCAATCGCAATGTTAGTCACATGCATGTGATAATAGGGCCAAATGATGTCGCTCTGATGGTAAGAAATGTGATAAATCTATATTATTGTTTGTCTATGTTGGTACGATGGTGAATTATACACTATATATTGAGATATTTGATGATATTTTGTTCAATTGTGACAAACAAGCTGACCAATGAGCAAGCAGGACATTATGATGACGTCACAGGATATTGTGTATCATAAATAGAACATTCATGGGACCAATAATAATAATAATAATGATACTATATTTCAATATGGAATATTGAAATAGTTGCGTGCTGGATGGCCATGAGTTTTTCGTCGCTTTATGTTTATTTCAGGAATAGGGGGTGGGTGGAGGGTCCAGGAGAACGGTTCTGGGTAAGTATATTAATCTGTGTTTTATTATAAGGCGGATGGTTGGTGTTTGGACACTGGAAAAGGATGTCTTAAGACGGCAGTGACTGGTAGGCGGGAAGGTTGGTTTGTCGGGTACAGTTCTTGAAAGGTAAGGTATTCTTCGGTACTTTTTATATTTAGTTATTGCAGGTGTGTTTGTAGGTGTCAGTCCAGTGGCTGGAGGTAGATGGGTTGGAGAGTTAATAGGATGATGGTACTAATGATTTTATTTCTTGTAGGTACTTTTCAGGCGGTGAAAGAAAAGGAGTGGTAGTCATAGTTTAGTGGGGGATGTCGGTTACTTAGGATGTAGTCTCGGTGGGATTAGAAAAGTTAGTAAGGAGGCAGCTGGTAGATATGAAGGTGCTGAAGATCACTAGGTACTCACGTGGAGGACATCTTTAGCCTCTAGTTGTGATTGGTAGGGCTTACGAGGATATTGGACGCCTCAGGCTGTATAGGGATATTGGACGCCCTTTAGCGCGCTGGGGATTGTAGGCCCCAAGGGAAGGAGTGAGTGTTGAGGTGAAAGTTGTCAGTGCAGAAGGTGATAATTAGATAGGGTAGCTTTTCATCAGTGTAGGGGCCTGCACCGGGCGGTCAGCACGAGTGCTACTCACAGATTGGAGATAGTGCGTATTGGATCTCCCCTCTAGCTGGGTAGCCACGCTGCGTAGGCTCTGAGTGCCCACGAGACAAAAGTGGAGCGGCCAACATATCAAATCAAATCAAATCAAATCAAAATCAATTGACAGAGCCTATTTAGATTACATGTTGCTCATACCATTGAGGTATATTATCTTGATAATGGTTTTACTATGTTTAGTAAATAATGGTAACATGAGGTTCCTTGCTCTCATAAGCATTATTGAAATTTATTTTGCCTCATCCAAAAGTAATAAAGGTAGGTGTTCTGGATAGGAAGGACATTTCATATTAACAATGATGACAGATATTAATGAAAAGATTATGATGGGAAAGAAATGGTTTCTATGGCAATAAATATAAAAATGATCATAAATGAAACTTGTTTTTTGCAGCCATCTCCTTGTCTGAAGATAGTAAAGGAAAGAATGATCTTTTTTTAAATTTGTAAACAGAGCATATACAGTGAGATTGTGATTAGCAATAGAGATGAGATGAGGAATGATGAATATGATTGAATGATTTTGATGAGATGATGTTAAAATTCTTCATATATATTTACCATCTTCTTTCATTTTTACCATCTTCTTTGGTGTGTGTTATTGTGTTTATGCACACGTTCTTCTATCTTAAGCTTTTGTTTTAAAGTACCCAGAAATCCAGAAAGAAGCATATATCAAGTTCACAATGTTTCTGAGTGTATATATGTTATATTCCCAGCTCAATGATCTAATTTATGTTGGCAAAGTGACTAAGGTCATGATTTTGTTTGTTTTTTGTTTGTTTGGAGTTTTACATCACTTTCAACATTATTTTACTCATTTCTGATAAGACCTTTTTGTAGCAGATATAGTGCTGCCTCACTGAATTGTCATGTCGCAGGTCCTTGACATGACAACCCACCCGGTCACAGAAGGACAACGGGTTAACCCTTTAGGCACGGGCCTCAGCTCATGTGGTAAATTGTATCATGAGTTCAATCCCGGCACGGCTGGGGTTCGAACCCATGACCTTTGGATCACCACAGAGGAACTGGTGCTAATAAGCTGGTGCTCTAACCAACTGTGCCACGGCCCGTGGCCTGCTAAGGTCATGATAAACGCCAAATACAACATGCTTGAATTAACTACCTTATTTATACCAAAATTGTTCCACCATCTTTCTAAATGAATTCAGATTTGCTTTGTTACATAACGGTTGAACAGAAAGTGTTCAACATCATCTATAGCATTACAATCATTTTAATAATAGCATTACAATCATTTTAATAATAGCATTACAATCATTTTACATTGGTAAGACTGAGTGGCCTTCAGAATATGGAGCCATTTCATACATGGTAATATCCTGTTAATAATTCTATACTAAAAATATATACCCACGTTTATTAGCCCATAGGTAGTGTAATTTCTCTTTTTTATGATATTTTCATGCGAAAAAAATTAATATTCTGTTGCCATTGTTAACATGTATTTTGTGTTTATTCATTTTGGCATGTCTCTCCGTTTTATATTTGTAACATCTATCATTAAACGAGATTATTAATAACTTTGGAATAAATAAAAGAGAATAATTTAGTTAGAAGTCATAGGTTGCCATGAAAAGAGCTGTATCTTTTTAATGACTGCCACATTTTTGAAAAGAACAAATATTGTTTGAAAAACCCTAGAGCAACTGCTACATGTATGGCACCTCAAATTGTGGTTTGCTTTCTGTCAGTACCCTCCATAGCAGGAATTCTCTTTCATATCAGTCCCTGTCACCAGATGTATAAAGCTGCGTGTAATTACAGATATTATTGGCTACACTCAACCAATGAATTATAACCAACCAATTATAACACCAATCTGTATAACCCATATGTATTAATAAGATGATGGTTTGCCAATAGCCTGGCAGGACGTAGGTGACCTCGATCTCTCTAGAATAACGTGGTCCCCTTATTTCCGAGGGCACATCTTATATGAAAGAGAGGAAAGAGAGCAATCTCTAAATATCGCTTTCACTATGCAATGGCATTGTGGTGATTCCAAGAACATCATATGTGATTCCATGTAAATAAAACGTGTCAATATGATCCATCACGAGAAATGGGAGACATTGAGTATGAAATGGGTAGTACAAAACTTCCTATTGTAGTGGGTACATGGTGTGACTATCACCCAACATAGATGGCACCAAAAATAGAACGCAATCTACAATCTATATACATATTCAAGAACTAATTTTCATCTTTTGTGCACCAACAACATTTAAGCTATTTCTAACAAATCTAGCTTGAAAATAAATCTAAAAATTGACAGACTTTATTTCATATTATTTTGATTATTTAATTTTTTTCTATGCATTATAATAAGTACTTTCATAACTTAACAAACTATACGTTGTCCTTATAGATATTGTTTCAAACTAGCTCAGCATATCAAAATTTCTTATAATTTCCTTTGCAGAAATTAAAAATTGCTGTAATATTGTTAATTTTGTACGGAATTTGATGAATAAAGACTTTATGAGTTCATTTTGAAAGATACAGATGATAAAAAATTGATATTTATAATAGAAGCAACAGAAATAGTACTAGTCTTTCATTTTTAAAATCATGCAAAGGTCACATTCAACATTTTATAAATATAACTTACAAAATCCAAACATTAGATCATATATCTAGATCATATCTGGATAGCCAGCATGGTACAATCCTAGAACATTAGATCATATATCTGCATCATACCCCGGGAAGGCTCCCAGCATGTCACACCTACAGCCAGCATGGTACAATCCTAGAACATTAGATCATATATCTGCATCATGCACCGAGCAGGCTCCCAACATGTCACACCTACAGCCAGCATGGTACAATCCTAGAACATTAGATCATATATCTGCATCATGCACCGAGCAGGCTCCCAACATGTCACACCTATAGCCGGCATGGTACAATCCTAGAACATTAGATCATATATCTGCATCATACACCAGGCAGGCTCCCAGCATGTCACACCTATAGCCAGCATGTCACAATCCTAGAACATTAGATCATATATCTGGATCATACACCGGGCAGGCTCCCAGCATGTCACACCTATAGCCAGCATGGTACAATCCTAGAACATTAGATCATATATCTGGATCATACACCAGGCAGGCTCCCAGCATGTCACACCTATAGCCAGCATGTCACAATCGTAGAACATTAGATCATATATCTGGATCATACACCGGGAAGGCTACCGGCATGTCACACCTATAGCCAGCATGGTACAATCCTAGAACATTAGATCATATATTTGCATCATACACCAGGCAGGCTCCCAGCATGTCACACCTACAGCCAGCATGGTACAATCCTAGAACATTAGATCATATATCTGCATCATACACCAGGCAGGCTCCCAGCATGTCACACCTATAGCCAGCATGGTACAATCCTAGAACATTAGATCATATATGTGGATCATACCCTGGGAAGGCTCCCAGCATGTCACACCTACAGCCAGCATGGTACAATCCTAGAACATTAGATCATATATCTGCATCATACACCGGGCAGGCTCCCAGCATGTCACACCTACAGCCAGCATGGTACAATCCTAGAACATTAGATCATATATCTGCATCATACACCGGGCAGGCTCCCAGCATGTCACACCTATAGCCAGCATGGTACAATCCTAGAACATTAGATCATATATCTGCATCATGCACCGAGCAGGCTCCCAGCATGTCACACCTACAGCCAGCATGGTACAATCCTAGAACATTAGATCATATATCTGCATCATGCACCGGGCAGGCTCCCAGCATGTCACACCTACAGCCAGCATGGTACGATCCTAGAACATTAGATCATATATTTGCATCATACACCGGGCAGGCTCCCAGCATGTCACACCTACAGCCAGCATGGTACAATCCTAGAACATT
Organism: Amphiduros pacificus; assembly: GCA_949316495.1. Lineage (NCBI taxonomy): Eukaryota > Metazoa > Annelida > Polychaeta > Phyllodocida > Hesionidae > Amphiduros > Amphiduros pacificus. Next base: position 61,354,855 of record OX439001.1, read on the forward strand.
AGATCATATATCTGCATCATACACCGGGCAGGCTCCCAGCATGTCACACCTATAGCCAGCATGGTACAATCCTAGAACATTAGATCAAATATCTGCATCATACCCCGGGCAGGCTCCCAGCATGTCACACCTACAGCCAGCATGGTACAATCCTAGAACATTAGATCATATATCTGCATCATACACCAGGCAGGCTCCCAGCATGTCACACCTACAGCCAGCATGGTACAATCCTAGAACATTAGATCATATATCTGCATCATACACCAGGCAGGCTCCCAGCATGTCACACCTACAGCCAGCATGGTACGATCCTAAAACATTAGATCATATATCTGCATCATGCACCAGGCAGGCTCCCAGCATTTTACACTTATAGCCAGCATGGTACGATCCTAGAACATTAGATCATATATGTGGATCATACCCCGGGCAGGCTCCCAGCATGTCACACCTACAGCCAGCATGGTACAATCCTAGAACATTAGATCATATATCTGCATCATACACCGGGCAGGATCCCAGCATTTTACACTTATAGCCAGCATGGTACGATCCTAGAACATTAGATCATATATGTGGATCATACCCCGGGAAGGCTCCCAGCATGTCACACCTACAGCCAGCATGGTACAATCCTAGAACATTAGATCATATATCTGCATCATACCCCGGGAAGGCTCCCAGCATGTCACACCTACAGCCAGCATGGTACGATCCTAAAACATTAGATCATATATCTGCATCATGCACCGGGCAGGCTCCCAGCATGTCACACCTACAGCCAGCATGGTACAATCCTAGAACATTAGATCATATATTTGCATCATACACCAGGCAGGCTCCCAGCATGTCACACCTACAGCCAGCATGGCACAATCCAAGAACATTAGATCATATATCTGCATCATACACCGCGCAGGCTCCCAGCATGTCACACCAAAAGCCAGCATGGTACAATCCTAGAACATTAGATCATATATCTGCATCATACACCGCGCAGGCTCCCAGCATGTCACACCAAAAGCCAGCATGGTACAATCCTAGAACATTAGATCATATATCTGCATCATACACCGCGCAGGCACCCAGCATGTCACACCTACAGCCAGCATGTCACAATCCTAGAACATTAGATCATATATCTGGATCATACACCGGGCAGGCTCCCAGCATGTCACACCTACAGCCAGCATGGTACAATCCTAGAACATTAGATCATATATCTGCATCATACCCCGGGCAGGCTCCCAGCATGTCACACCTATAGCCAGCATGGTACGATCCTAGAACATTAGATCATATATCTGCATCATACACCAGGCAGGCTCCCAGCATGTCACACCTATAGCCAGCATGGTACGATCCTAGAACATTAGATCATATATCTGCATCATACACCGGGCAGGATCCCAGCATTTTACACTTATAGCCAGCATGGTATGATCCTAGAACATTAGATCATATATCTGCATCATACACCGGGCAGGCTCCCAGCATGTCACACCTATAGCCAGCATGGCACAATCCTAGAACATTAGATCATATATCTGCATCATACACCAGGCAGGATCCCAGTATGTCACACCTACAGCCAGCATGGTACGATCCTAGAACATTAGATCATATATCTGCATCATACACCAGGCAGGATCCCAGCATGTCACACCTACAGCCAGCATGGTACAATCCTAGAACATTAGATCATATATCTGCATCATGCACCAGGCAGGCTCCCAGCATGTCACACCTACAGCCAGCATGGTACAATCCTAGAACATTAGATCATATATCTGCATCATACACCAGGCAGGCTCCCAGCATGTCACACCTACAGCCAGCATGGTACAATCCTAGAACATTAGATCATATATCTGCATCATACACCAGGCAGGATCCCAGCATGTCACACCTACAGCCAGCATGGTACAATCCTAGAACAATAGATCATATATCTGGATCATACCCCGGGCAGGCTCCCAGCATGTCACACCTATAGCCAGCATGGTACAATCCTAGAACATTAGATCATATATCTGCATCATACCCCGGGAAGGCTCCCAGCATGTCACACCTACAGCCAGCATGGTACAATCCTAGAACATTAGATCATATATCTGCATCATGCACCAGGCAGGCTCCCAGCATGTCACACCTACAGCCAGCATGGTACAATCCTAGAACATTAGATCATATATCTGCATCATACCCCGGGCAGGCTCCCAGCATGTCACACCTATAGCCAGCATGGTACGATCCTAGAACATTAGATCATATATTTGCATCATGCACCAGGCAGGCTCCCAGCATGTCACACCTACAGCCAGCATGGTACAATCCTAGAACATTAGATCATATATCTGCATCATACCCCGGGCAGGCTCCCAGCATGTCACACCTATAGCCAGCATGGTACGATCCTAGAACATTAGATCATATATCTGCATCATACCCCGGGCAGGCTCCCAGCACGTCACACCTATAGCCAGCATGTCACAATCCTAGAACATTAGATCATATATCTGGATCATACACCGGGCAGGCTACCGGCATGTCACACCTATAGCCAGCATGGTACAATCCTAGAACATTAGATCATATATTTGCATCATGCACCGGGCAGGCTCCCAGCATGTCACACCTACAGCCAGCATGGTACAATCCTAGAACATTAGATCATATATCTGCATCATACACCAGGCAGGCTCCCAACATGTCACACCTATAGCCAGCATGGTACAATCCTAGAACATATATCTGCATCATACCCCGGGCAGGCTCCCAGCATGTCACACCTACAGCCAGCATGGTACGATCCTAAAACATTAGATCATATATCTGCATCATGCACCAGGGAGGCTCCCAGCATGTCACACCTATAGCCAGTATGGCACAATCCTAGAACATTAGATCATATATCTGCATCATACACCAGGCAGGCTCCCAGCATGTCACACCTACAGCCAGCATGGTACAATCCTAGAACATTAGATCATATATCTGCATCATGCACCGGGCAGGCTCCCAGCACGTCACACCTACAGCCAGCATGGTACAATCCTAGAACATTAGATCATATATCTGCATCATACACCGGGCAGGCTCCCAGCATGTCACACCTACAGCCAGCATGGTACAATCCTAGAACATTAGATCATATATCTGCATCATACCCCGGGCAGGCACCCAGCATGTCACACCTACAGCCAGCATGGTTCAATCCTAGAACATTAGATCATATATCTGCATCATGCACCGGGCAGGCACCCAGCATGTCACACCTACAGCCAGCATGGTACAATCCTAGAACATTAGATCATATATCTGCATCATGCACCGGGCAGGCTCCCAGCATGTCACACCTACAGCCAGCATGGTACGATCCTAGAACATTAGATCATATATGTGGATCATACCCCGGGAAGGCTCCCAGCATGTCACACCTACAGCCAGCATGGTACAATCCTAGAACATTAGATCATATATCTGCATCATACACCAGGCAGGCTCCCAGCATGTCACACCTACAGCCAGCATGGTACGATCCTAGAACATTAGATCATATATCTGCATCATACACCAGGCAGGCTCCCAGCATATCACACCTACAGCCAGCATGGTACAATCCTAGAACATTAGATCATATATCTGCATCATACACCAGGCAGGCTCCCAGCATGTCACACCTACAGCCAGCATGGTACAATCCTAGAACATTAGATCATATATCTGCATCATGCACCAGGCAGGCTCCCAGCATGTCACACCTACAGCCAGCATGGTACAATCCTAGAACATTAGATCATATATCTGCATCATACACCAGGCAGGATCCCAGCATGTCACACCTACAGCCAGCATGGTACAATCCTAGAACATTAGATCATATATCTGCATCATGCACCAGGCAGGCTCCCAGCATGTCACACCTACAGCCAGCATGGTACAATCCTAGAACATTAGATCATATATCTGCATCATACCCCGGGAAGGCTCCCAGCATGTCACACCTATAGCCAGCATGGTACGATCCTAGAACATTAGATCATATATCTGCATCATGCACCGAGCAGGCTCCCAGCACGTCACACCTATAGCCAGCATGGTACAATCCTAGAACATTAGATCATATATCTGCATCATACACCGGGCAGGCACCCAGCATGTCACACCTATAGCCAGCATGTCACAATCCTAGAACATTAGATCATATATCTGCATCATACCCCGGGCAGGCTCCCAGCATGTCACACCTATAGCCAGCATGGTACAATCCTAGAACATTAGATCATATATCTGCATCATGCACCGGGCAGGCTCCCAGCATGTCACACCTACAGCCAGCATGGTACAATCGTAGAACATTAGATCATATATCTGCATCATACACCAGGCAGGCTCCCAGCATGTCACACCTACAGCCAGCATGGTACGATCCTAGAACATTAGATCATATAAGTGGATCATACCCGGGGAAGGCTCCCAGCATGTCACACCTACAGCCAGCATGGTACAATCCTAGAACATTAGATCATATATCTGCATCATACACCAGGCAGGCTCCCAGCATGTCACACCTACAGCCAGCATGGTACAATCCTAGAACATTAGATCATATATCTGCATCATACACCAGGCAGGCTCCCAGCATGTCACACCTACAGCCAGCATGGTACGATCCTAGAACATTAGATCATATATCTGCATCATGCACCAGGCAGGCTCCCAGCATGTCACACCTACAGCCAGCATGGTACGATCCTAGAACATTAGATCATATATCTGCATCATACACCAGGCAGGCTCCCAGCATATCACACCTACAGCCAGCATGGTACAATCCTAGAACATTAGATCATATATCTGCATCATACACCAGGCAGGCTCCCAGCATGTCACACCTACAGCCAGCATGGTACAATCCTAGAACAATAGATCATATATCTGCATCATGCACCAGGCAGGCTCCCAGCATGTCACACCTACAGCCAGCATGGTACAATCCTAGAACATTAGATCATATATCTGCATCATACACCAGGCAGGATCCCAGCATGTCACACCTACAGCCAGCATGGTACAATCCTAGAACATTAGATCATATATCTGCATCATGCACCGGGCAGGCTCCCAGCATGTCACACCTACAGCCAGCATGGTACAATCCTAGAACATTAGATCATATATCTGCATCATACCCCGGGAAGGCTCCCAGCATGTCACACCTATAGCCAGCATGGTACGATCCTAGAACATTAGATCATATATCTGCATCATGCACCGAGCAGGCTCCCAGCACGTCACACCTATAGCCAGCATGGTACAATCCTAGAACATTAGATCATATATCTGCATCATGCACCGGGCAGGCTCCCAGCATGTCACACCTACAGCCAGCATGGTTCAATCCTAGAACATTAGATCATATATCTGGATCATACACCAGGCAGGCTCCCAGCATGTCACACCTATAGCCAGCATGGTACAATCCTAGAACATTAGATCATATATCTGCATCATACCCCGGGCAGGCTCCCAGCATGTCACACCTACAGCCAGCATGGTACAATCGTAGAACATTAGATCATATATCTGCATCATACACCAGGCAGGCTCCCAGCATGTCACACCTACAGCCAGCATGGTACGATCCTAGAACATTAGATCATATATCTGCATCATACACCGGGCAGGCTACCAGCATGTCACACCAAAAGCCAGCATGGTACAATCCTTGAACATTAGATCATATTTCTGGATCATACACCGGGCAGGCTACCAGCATGTCACACCAAAAGCCAGCATGGTACAATCCTAGAACATTAGAACATATATTTGGATCATACACCTGGCATTAGGGCATTTGGAAATTTGATTTTTTTTCAGCTAGAGCTAAGCACACCATTACACTTGATGAGAGAACATTATCTGCATAATCTTTGATACACCAGGCAGGCTCCCAGCATGTCACACTTATATTGAAATCTTAGGTAATATCTGGTGAAACCTTAGGTAAACACACCTCTGGTAAATGAAATCATAGGTAATCAGACATTTGAAATGTTCAGCGAACAACCTTTTTTATCCAAGGTTGTGACTTCCTTACCTCGAGATATGGATGGCCAACTGATAACCATGCCCAAATTTGTAAAAAGTGTTGACATTACATGTTTTTCCCTTTAGCCAAAATACCTGACAATAAGAGGAAAGTCTTAGGTCAGGGTACCAGTGGTAAAGATTAAAAATGTGAGCTGGCATCATGCTTAGAATGCTTGCTTGCTGAGATTAGTACTCAGATTAGTGGGGTGTGTGGTTACTTCCACATGTCAAAAGTTGCGGGCAAATCACTGCATACACATCTGAGCATTATTACTATGCATATTTCCTTAGTTAAATTGGGTTTTATTTGACAAATTAAATAATGTTTGCACTATTTGATTATTGTTTTTAAATGTAGAAAGTCTAATTCTATATTGCTAAAAGTGTTTAAACAACTGTGAAAATAGAGAACAATTTTGTAGACATTGACACCATTTCCAAGAGGTGATCCTTGCACATTGGCTGATCTCACTGGAAAACAGAGAAATACACATACAGGTGACATGTGATCTGTTGATTTCCATCATGACTGATATGGTCAAATATTGACAACTCCACATTTTGAAGATCTTGAATATTGTTTTGGAATACACTATATACACCAATTTCATGAATATATTTAAGAATAAGCATTGTTTGCAGGTATGTGCTCTAGGTTGATAAATTGTTATTACACCTTTAATAGGTACAGTCCATGTCTATTTTGAAATGTGGATCCAGGCAAAATGTTGAGTGAGCAATCTTGTCATGAGAAAAGGTCAAAGCATATCATCAGACCTATGAGGCACATGCCGGTGCTGAAACTATTCCATTGTACTTGATATATTCATAGATGTTCAAGGTTGACCTCATGACCAAATTACCCGAAGTTTAAAATCTATGATAAAATCTTGAAGTTGGATTCATGTAATGTCTGAGCTCAAATAAAAAATCAGAATATGAAGATTTCATATTTGTTTTTTGTATAAGGTTACTATTTTTTATATTTTCCGTGTCGGCAAAAATATATTTAATTCTATATGTTCTGACATGCATATTGCTGAAATATTACCCCAGTATAAAGATTCCATATCTGTTTACTGTATAAAGGCAATATTATTCATATTTTCCAAAGAAAAACAATAATAATAATAATAATTAAATTCTTCTGATGTCCATATTGCTCAATAAGAACTTCAATATAAAGATTTCATAATTTTTTTGGTATCAGGTCATTTGCCATAGACAAATCAATTTTTAGAAAACTTGGGGTCACAGCATTGCATGAAAGTTGAAATTGGCTCTATGTTACAGTTTCTTTGCTAATGTGTCATTGCTCAAAATAAGCCCAATTATGCTGATTCCAAGGTCATGTTGTATTATTCATTTCTTATGTTTTGCATTTTTTCCATTTGCAAAAAATATGTAATTTTAAATGTTTTCATATTATTGAAATAAGATCCCAACATGACAATTCCATCTTTGTTTTTTGTATAAAGTCATTATATTTATACTTTCTGCCTTTACAAAGCCATTTCAATTCTATATGTTCTAATGTGCATAAAGCTGAAATAATGTAAAATTATGTAAAAAATGTGCATATAACATAACAAATTAAATGCATATTTCATCCTCATCATGATCAGCATGAAAATAAAGACTTGGGAATTGAAACCCAGACCTTAAGCATGGGAGACAGATGTCTTAACCACTGGACCATGATGAAAAGTATGATTTGATCTTCTCACTGGTAAATCACACATATAGTCAAGCATAGGGAATCTGAAAAGCTAAGATAGTATCGAAATTGTGTGATCAATGCAATGTCAATTCTCCCTTCACTCATATACAACTAAAGGGATGAAAGCTTAAATCACAACCTTGGATGAGATTATTTTTATTCCATGTATAAGGTTATCAATTTTGCTTTTATGACCTTGAGGTGTGGATATTTCTGATCTATGCCATCTAATCTTTAAATTCAGTGCAAAACATAACCTAGCCTTACCTTAATCAATATTTCTGCCCAAATCTGAGATCACTTATACAAAAATCAGAAAAGCCTGTGATCCAATGGAGGGAATGATGGAAATCAATAATGTCCCATAGAATACTATAATCATGTGCTCAGTGGGTTGTGACAATGCCTTGTAGTTCTTTGTAAATATTATGAGCAATTAAACAACAGGGGGTGCAAAATTTGTCAATTTCCTAGAGGGTATTCCACCACCCAATCACCGTTTTTTTCTTTTTTTCTCTTGGAACACAATTTTCAACTGCATCAAAGAAATATTTTTAAAGGTCACAAGGTAAAGCTTTCAAATTTTAAAAATGCTTTGCTATCTCAGCATGGATTGGATAATATCCTTTAAATTTTAGGATGTACATAAGTATTTAATATATTTTGAAACATCAGGTTGACAGAAATGCGATGCAAGTGCTTTCATGCCCTTAGTTTATATATATATATATATATATATATATATATATATATATATATATATATATATATATATATATATATATAGTGCTATATTTAGGTATATTTTGGCATTTGGTTTGCAGACAGCTCATGTAGTCAAGATCCTCATCAATATATCACGTTATTATCATGAAGGAAGATATTCAGTAAATTCACACAGCATCCTAAATTAGATTTATAGACCAAAACTTTCTGAAAATATGTTTGTCTAGGATATCAAGATTACTGCAAGTAGACTAAAAGAAGCACTAGATATCTGATTCTCTGTATGTTGGTATATAAGGGTAAGCATGTAATTATTTATATCAGATATGATTTGTGTCATATAACGTCCAGATACATGTTTATTTAACTAAAAAAACAGAAAAATGTAATAAAACCAAGAAAGTCAGTGATTGGAGTGTTGTATATTTTTCTAGAGAAGTCAAATGGAAGGTAGTCCAGTAGGATGTTAGTTTCATAGGTAGCTAACATGCTGATATGTACTCAATGCATTCACTCAAATCAAGGTGTCCGGATGCTGGTTGAAAATGTGCTTGATTTCTTTTAAGGGAATTACTCATCATGAAAAAGAAAAGTATAATTTTCTTAACAATATCAAATTAAAATATCATAAGATAAACCTCATGAGAAGGGACTGGATCAATGTGGTGTATTCTGGGATCCATCACTTGACGAGGAAGATGAGGTGTAACCGGAGAATGCCATACCCAAGATGTTATCAAATGCGGATCTAAATTGATTAAGCATCCCCTCGTGGCAGCTCTGGAATTGGTCATCACTCAGATGGAATTGGATTTCTAACAAATAACTCCTGATCTGAAATGTAGATGTTTATCACATTGTTGATTTCATCAATAAAAAGTGTCATATTTGTGGAGATCTGTCTATAATATTGATAATGGATTTATTTAAGTATATTATCTGTCCATCAGATTTCCACATTCTCTATCAGTACACAAGCGTTTGGGTAAAACGTATTTCATGCCTGTGATATCATTACAACTTCATGTCATTTAGAATGTTAACTTTATTTAAATAGACATCTTCTTTTCGATACCATGACCCAATCAGTAAGAAATGTTTCTTTTTAAAAAAAATTATAACGTGCTATGGGCACTATTTAAATGATGTATTTTAATTCAGGGGATTATGGGGGGATTTCTCATTGAGTGCTTTTTGACACTTTATTATTAGGAACACGTGTGTTGTATTAGTAATCATCAGGTTTTCCTGGGTTTCCATGCTCAGGGGGGTGGTTTCTGATATTTCCATGTTCAGAGGGTGGTTTCTGAGATATATATGTTCAGATGATGGTTTCTGAGGTTTATTTGTCCAGAGGATGGTTTCTGAGGCTTTTGTGTTTGAAGGATGGTTTCTGTAAAATATTGCTTGTGACGCATTTTGTAATCATCTAATATTATCTGATATTATGCCTAAGCGTTTGACATTTTGAGACCTCGTAATGTCAGCATCATCCTCTCTAATTTCTGCTGGAATTACACCATTTTCAAAATACGATTTTTTACCACAAATTATCATTTTAGTTTTCTCATCATTTAGCTTTAGTTATTTTCAAGTACAGATTTTCAAAATTTTTTTACACCCTTCCATTTCTTTGCATGATATTTTCATTTCCTTTCTATGTTAGGGATCCATAGTGATGTAGTTAGAGTGTCGGCCGCATACATATGATGTCTTAGGCCATACTTGCCCTATATTCTCTGCGAGAGGCAATATATAGGCTGTGGAATGCACAGAATCCTGAGGAACTCCATATTTAATCTCAATACAGGGGCCCACTACTATATGATATGCAAAAAGGGCCAATATGCACACTTTTCTGTCTGGCAGCTTGTAACTAATGCATTTCATTTCCAGCTGGTATGTTTACCAGCTGGGAACTTTTTTAAGTATGAATCAGCTGGCTCAAAATACATTTGACATTTCAAAATGGCCTAGCTGACAGACAGATGAATTTAATTGGCTGGCTGGTAAATAAAGCTGGATGGTAAATTGAAAAATGACCCGTTTAATGTTTAGGTGATGTAATATATTGTGAGGCCAGTAGGGGTTGATTATGAATACACAATAATGCTATTCATCTAGCAAGATTATATAATGAAAAGAATGCAGTTTTATTCCATTAATATTTGTAAAGCACAGGTTTTAATTGATAGGGCATGAGGTTACCTTTCTTGAAGACAAATTAAGATTGCCTTTTCATTGTGATTGAACACAGCATTGGATAAAACATTTTTTTATACATATTTTTGTTAAGAACTGTTTGCCTTATATTCAATGAACACTGTTTAACAAAGATTGTTCAAGCCTAATGATATTTCTACTGTTATTATAAGTTTTTAACATTTAATTATTTATTAAAGAAATTGGCTCATTACCAGCTTTTAAAAATAATTTGGCATTGACAAACATCCATGAACAAAGTTAACAGCAAGCTGTTAATTGCATATAAATTCTGAGCTGGTAACTTTCACAGCTGGTAAAATATATCAGCTGACAGCCAAAATCCCAAAGTGTAGCTGGCTGGTATTTTTTTTTAAATATTTCCTTCAAGAAAATATTAAAAATGCATATTGGACAAAAAAAATATGTGATATGTTGTTCACAACATTCTATAACATCAGTGATGAAAGTCAATTACATACTCTGCTCAAGTTTCACATCTCTATTTCAATTTTTAACAAAGTTGGTAGTGGTGGGCCCCTGTCAATACTTTCTGACATTTTTCCATCAATTAAGATGCATTGTTTCCTATTTGTAAAATATGATGTGAGCCAGCTAAGAGCATTGACCATTGGTTTATATGATCTGGCAGATGGTGATTTCTGAGCTATATATGTTCAGAGGATGGATTCATAGGCTTCTGTATTTCAGAGGATGGTTTCATAGGTTTCTGCATCCAGGGGACGGTTTCTGATGTCTCTTTATTCAGAGGATGGTTCCTGAGATATGTATATTCAAAGGATGGATTCTGAAGTTTATATGTTCAGAGGATGGTTTCTGAGGTTAATATGTTCAGAGGATGGTTTCTGAGGTTTATATGTTCAGAGGATGGTTTCTGAGGTTTACATGTTCTGAAGAAGGCTTCTGAGGTTAATATGTTCAGAGGATGGTTTCTGAGGTTTACATGTTCAGAGGATGGTTTTTGAGGTTTATATGTTCAGAGGATGGTTTCTGAGGTTTATATGTTCAGAGGATGGTTTCTGAGGTTTATATGTTCAGAGGATGGTTTCTGAGGTTTATATGTTCAGGGGATGGTTTCTGAGGCTTTTTTGTTCAGATGATGGTTTCTGAGGTATATATGTTCAGAGGATGGTTTCTGAAGTATATATGTTCAGAGGATGGTTTGTGAGGTTTATATGTTCAGAGGATGGTTTCTGAGGTTTATATGTTCAGAGGATGGTTTCTGAGGTTTATATGTTCAGAGGATGGTTTCTGAGGTTAATATGTTCAGAGGATGGTTTCTGAGGTTTACATGTTCAGAGGATGGTTTCTGAGGTTTACATGTTCAGAGGATGGTTTCTGAGGTATATATGTTCAGAGGATGGTTTCTGAGGTTTATATGTTCAGAGGATGGTCTCTGAGGTTAATATGTTCAGAGGATGGTTTCTGAGGTTTACATGTTCAGAGGATGGTTTCTGAGGTTTACATGTTCAGAGGATGGTTTCTGAGGTATATATGTTCAGAGGATGGTTTCTGAGGTTTATATGTTCAGAGGATGGTTTCTGAGGTTTATATGTTCAGAGGATGGTTTCTGAGGTATATATGTTCAGATGATGGTTTCTGAGGTTTATATGTTCAGGGGATGGTTTCTGAGGCTTTTTTGTTCAGATGATGGTTTCTGAGGTATATATGTTCAGAGGATGGTTTCTGAAGTATATATGTTCAGAGGATGGTTTCTGAGGTTTATATGTTCAGATGATGGTTTCTGAGGCTTTTTTGTTCAGATGATGGTTTCTGAGGTATATATGTTCAGATGATGGATTCTGAAGTATATATGTTCAGAGGATGGTTTCTGAGGTTAATATGTTCAGAGGATGGTTTCTGAGGTATATATGTTCAGAGGATGGTTTCTGAGGTTAATATGTTCAGAGGATGGTTTCTGAGGTATATATGTTCAGAGGATGGTTTCTGAGGTTTCCCTTTCAGAGGATGGTTTTAAAGGTTTATTTATATATACATCATAACAAATATTTGCCAACAATATTGTGTGATCTTTAATATGTTTCAGTAAAGATTGATTGAATCTTATTGTTCAAAGGCTATTGGTTAGGATTTAACTTAGGATAATTTTGCATTGGAACAATGCAAAATCCCTTCCTACATGTTAAAGTAGTATTCTGAAGGAGGTTCCTTTAAAGTTGTATTTTGAAGTAGGTTCCTTTCGAGATCTATTTCGAAAGAGGTTCCGTTAAAGTTCCCGGCATTTAAGTCATATGCAATGCTTGGGACCCACAATGGTGGTGATGTTATGAACACTGTATGACTTTGATTTATAAAATTGTTAAATCTACTGGTTTGAAATATTACCTTTTGAGGAATCCTTAAGGAATAATTCTGGTATCCAGACTAAAATTCTGACCAATTCTGACAGATGTTCTGGTTTAATTATTTCTACCACAAATGTCCGCTATTTCGGCCTTGTGCTTTCTATGTAGTTCTATTCCAGAACAAGTGAAATACAGAATGCAGCACAAGAACAAATAAATGACAAGTGAACATCCACGCACAAAGTAAACAACAGTTTTCCACCAGGTGCCTCTGATGTTGTTTGACAATGCTGCCCTTACCCCTAATTACTGTGAATGAAATATGTCAATATTGGCCCAAGGTCACAATCAGGATTATGTGAAAAATCATGAGTTTGACTCCAACCTTGATACCTTGTCATATTGGTAATGTGTCAAATCCAAAGATTTTGTTTCAAATTATTTTAGTTTTTCATAATCATACACTGCTGCCCCCTTTATTTTACATAAATTTGTACTAAAGAGGTTTGTGCCCTCTTTAGTCTGTATAAATCGTTTTCAAAGAAAGTTCACATTAATAAATAAATCATTCAAAGGTTCCGAGAATAACATTAAATAATCCTGTGGCATTCCGTATCTTTTTTGCATCTCGACTTCAAGAATACATGGAGGATATTGACAGCTATTCTGCCTTTGTTTGGTAATATTCCTATCCTTCCAAAAGGACGTTAAAAATGTAAGAATAACACTTTAAGGGAAGCTTAAATTTAGTTCCAGGATTCAAACATTTCACAATAACAGTAACAAAACCAAGTTTCCATTTGATAATATTTCCTTTATTTCATAATAATCTACATGATTGAACCATGAATGTTGACTAATGCATATTTCTATGCTGCTTGAGCTGAGTGAGATTTGTAATTGCTCTTTGCAACTTGCCTCAGTCAGGAAGAATATCAGGTTTTATAGTGTTGTGGCAATATGAATATTTGGCATGGCAGACTCTTGAAAAATAAACCCCAAAATATTGTCACCAATTTTTAACATTCAATGTTTCTTTCAAAGCATCAACATGCATACAAGACTTGATTTCCTTGCCTTGAAGTGATTAATCCCAAATCATTCAGTAATATTAAACTTATTATTGCCATATATTTAACATTAATGTAATGAGAACAAGTCATTATTTACTCCTTTAAAATTTATGAAGAACTTCAATTGTGAAAAATCCATTTTCCTCACAAAAGGGCTTTTAAGAAAGTCAAATTTGTGAGAGATCAATTTGTAATTATGAGAACTCTTTCAAAACTTCTCACTGAACGCTGCTGCACATTTGCCAAATAATAAAAACATTCTACCAGAAATATACACTCATTCATATGAAGACAAATTGGTAAATATATTTTGGTAAATATAATGAAGATTGGCACAGGATTGTCAACTGTCAGCTTAGATTCCTTAATATTTTGCATTCTTTGTGACGAATGATAATGACTGTACAAAATTATCAATCAATATATTGATTGCATAGAATCCTGTATCAAAATGAGCAAATCTTTGAGCACCTCTTTGTTACACTTGTATCAAAAATTTAACAATTTAATAATATGAATAACATTCAAGCAACTGCATGTTATGTCACAAAATAATGTGTCATTTCTCTATCTTTAAGTGACATTACACTGAAATACAACAATATGTTACTATCAAAATTCAGTATGTATATTCTGTTTCTGGTTGGTTAAGATAAGGAAGACTTCTATTCATAAGTTTGAGACTTTCAAGTGAAATTGTATTGCAGACTGGACATGTTATTACATGCTTCAATAACTATTTAGCAATCTCTCATTTGTTACACAAAAATCAGATAACAATTCAACAATTTGTAATTTGCAAAACATTTTTGTCAATAACTATTTGTCAATATGATATATGAGGGGGATTTTATGTAAACAGCCTCACACATTTGCCTTGCATATTGGCATTATTTGCCATAGAGGCACATTTTGCAAGTAGCAATACAGCACCTAGTATTTCATTTTTATTTACATATATCTGTGCACCATCTTTACTCAGCAGTTTCTGATATAGTGGATAGAAGATTAGATTAGCTTCTCATGTTCTGGTCAGCCTGGGCTGCACTTAAAATGGCTCAGAGTCATATTGCTTAAAATAAGCAGCATAACATCAACATTACCTGCCCACTTAAACTTGCTCTAATTCATATAACATAGTTATCAGAACTTTCTAAATTCAATCATGAAATCTGAGACACCCATTTTATATACATAAGGAATTATCTTCTTTACTTCTTGTCCAAATGCTCTTCTAATCTGAATTAAGAGTTTGACATTATAATTAAGCATTTCAGAAATGTGTTCATATTTCTAATTTCTCTACTGAATATGAACACAAGTTGAGAATATTTGGCAAATTGAGATAAATCTTTCTAATCCTGTAAACATACACAAAACTATAAATTGTCTAACATGTTAATCATGCAATTACTTTCTATGACTAAAGTATTTGACAAATAATCAAAGTGTGATAAGGAAATTGTAAGCTTTTTCTCTATAAAACATGCATATACAAAACAGTGGTGTTTTCATACAAAGTTTGGAAGGACATATACTGTGATGAGGTAGCTCTCAGCAGCACTGTGACTATTCAACACAATTCACTACTATGTTTCTGCATTATAATTCTACTGGCAATATGAACATGTGCATTATCTTACTGATATCATTGACACTTTTTATAATTTGAGCACTCTTTATGTTTTACAAAAACTTCCCAATATATCAAATTGAGGAAAATGAGCTACGCCCAGATACCTTAAAGCTACCTCTGGCTATGTGCATATAATGGAAGATTGCTGCACTCTAGTACAACACAGGCAATGCAGACTATTGATTCTTGTATTGCATTGTGTCTCTATGGATGCCTAAACATTTGCTATCATGAATCAACATAGTACTGTGGGTGGGAGACCCTGGCAGGAATGTCATCTTCTAGTATCCAAAATATGTACATATCAAGTTCTCATTACACATAGCACCACAAGTAAGGCATCTACTTGTTTCTCCCTCAGCAGAATTGTAAACTATATATTTTCCTTCCTGACTCCAATAAAATCCAATCTCTGGTCATCTAATCAAAAGGCACGTAGTACAATATATGAGTCTCAGCAGTTAAATATAAAAGTTTCAAAAAATTGTGTAAATATTTGTGGAAATATATTGTCAAAAATAGATATCCATCACACTTAGATTTGAGTTTTCAGGCACATTTAGATTTTGGTTATATCCCACATTCAATAAGGCACAATTGAGTTGTGTATATCTCATCTCATGTACATATTTTCAGTCCACCAGGTGGCAATGCAGTATGGATATATTCTAGCACCAGAGGGCACCTGCTATCTTAATACTATAAGAGTTTGTATTTAACAGATTTGCTCTGAATGAGAACACAATAACGTGTCAATTGAAGTTTATGTTGAAATATTTTGCAATGTGTCCAAGGCACTGATGGATAGACATCCCATGACATGTAAAGTATTTCCTAACTTTGTGCATCGTTTTGGTTGGAGCTTTGGTAATGACATTTTCAGCATCCGACTGCATCAGTACACACTCACTGGAATAAGTAGTTCTCATGGAATGTTTGTCAGGAAGTGAAGTGTTCCAATCACAAGAGAACTGCTTTGTTGTGCTGTCTGTGACTCCACGATTTCTTGCATAGTTTCTCTGTTCGGCCCACATTTGCCACCGTTCCTTGGTCTTAGCTCATCACTACATATGTTCACACCATAAGGTTTGTCCCTGCTAAACTTCACATCGCTTGTCTGCAAAAAAAACGGCCTTATCAGAATGGTAGGAAAATGCAAATAGTCCTGTCTACACAATATATAAAAAACTTATAATAAATTTACAAACACTAATACAATCTTACAATGTACATATTAAATTTTCAAAGTTTAGTAGACAGAGCTCAGGTTATCTGTTGCCAGGCAGGCAATATTTCTATTTTTATATAATACAACATATTCTAATGTGCAATATTTACCTGTCAGAAGTGGTTGCCCACGAGGTGTTGCATCTCGTGCCTGAGTAGCTTGTCTGAGGCACTGAAGGCACGGTCACAATACTGGCAGATCCACATTGTACCCTCACTGTTACTCTCTGCCTCCCGCTGAATCACCCTCTTGACTGGCACCCCCTTCCTTGACCTGCCCTCCTCACGCCCAATCTTCTTCTCAGTGTTCTTGTCTTTATTCTCCTTCTGTTCATTATTATTATTGTTCTCTTGGTCTGCTACATTCTTTGGGTCCACTCTGACCACCTTCCCCAGCTCAGAGATATCAATATACTCGGGCTGGTTATTGTTACTGGATGGTCGCTTCTTGGTGTTTGCATCCCTCACAGCGTCGCTGTTATTATTATCGGCCTGATCAGCAGCCGTGTTAGTCTCCTCCGCGTCATTGCCCTCATCCTCTCGCTGAGACTTAGTGGGCGAGTCAAAGAGGTCGAGGGCATTAGTGAAGTGGACCTTAATGTGCTGCATGAGCAGGTGCTGCTTATCCACACTATAGTCACAGTATGAGCACTGGATGCTACTCTGGATCATGTGGAACTTGAGATGGGCCAGCAGATTCTCTCTCCGGATGTTTGTGTAGGGGCATCTGTCGCAGCGGTACATTTTCTTTGGTTCCACAAAGTCCTTAGAGTTTTCATAGAGGGCGAGGTGGTCGTGAGTGCCGGCCTGGGAGGAGGGATCGGTGGTGCTGGCCGGGAAATTAGAGGCCACTGCTCTGTCTGCAGCCAGCTCAGGCAGGCGATGAAGGTTGGCTATAGACTGCAGGCTGAGTAGGTTAGGATTAGGCTGCAGGTGAAGCTTCTTATGCTGCAGGAGCATCTGGTAGCCAGGCACGCTGTAGTCGCAGTAATCACACACATACTTCTGCCTGCTGCCGTGTAGAACAACGTGGCGCTCAAACGGCAACTGCTTGAGAGTGGCGTACGGACACTTCTCACAACACCACTTCTCTACATTGACCCTCTCCAGCACGTGCTCCCCGGTCAGGTCGTCATACTTCACATAGAACTCGGTGTTATTTGGCAGAGAGCCTGCATTAAGCTGGGGTCCGGCATCGATGATGTTTGGAGTCTCCTGCTTCACGGGGCTGGGATTCTTCACTCTCTGCTCCTGTATGGACTCCAAGCCTTCCTCACCCTCACTACCTTCTACCTTCTCTGCACTCTCATCTTCTGGATACTCTATATCATTGATCTCATCCTTACCGGGCTCATACTTATTAGAATGCACCTTCACATGATGAGACAATAGCCCTTTGTTTCCTACATAATAATCGCAGTATGGACATTTGAACAAGTCTTTGCCAGGCCTTGATCCATGCATGGACTCATGCAGTCTGAGGTTGGTGGCCCGCACATTAGTATAAGGGCAGTGTGCACATTTGTGAAGCTTACGTAGGGCTCCACTCTTGAGGAGATGTCCACTCTTATTGACCAGGTACCCTTCCATCATCAGGGCTACATCACTGTTATCATTGTCTGAGGGTGACGCCTTGTCTGCACCCCGCATCTCAAACTTATCGGGGGTGATGGGCGTGCTGTAGATCTTGGATGTGATAATCTGTTGCTTGATGTGAGCCACGTCGACGGCATCGATGTCGGACTCTGATCTGGCTGGAGATGTCACCACTGGGTCAGTAGGCTGCGGGGCAGTTACTCCCCTCACAGCAGTTCCGTTCCTGAAGTTTATGGCATATTCGGGAGCATGCACTCTGTTGTGTTGAGCCAGCAGTCTCCTCTGGGCCACCCAGTAGTTACAGTGAGAGCACTTGAAGGGAGCAGTGGGCTTCTCCTTGTGGAACTGTTTGTGGTATATGAAATCGTTCTTGTTCCTGCACATGAAGGGACACTGGTCACAGCTGAAGTGTTTGCGGCCGCCGCTCTCGTGTGGGGGAGACTTGGGAGCTGCTGGTTGACTTTCCTCCCTCTTCACTTCCTCGGCAGCCAGTTCCTGTATAATCTCTGGCTCAGCATCTTCTGGTTTAAGTTTGTCCCCCACATGGAGCCTGACGTGCTGGTGCAGCAGCCGAGGGGCGCTGACATAGTACGGGCAGAACTTGCACTTGTACTTGTGGCCCTGCTGCGGCCGGTGGTAGGCTCTATGGAAGCTAAGCAGCACCGTCTTATTGGTTCTATAGGGACACACATCACAGGCCAGGTTCTTAGCAGGCATGCTCTGGGAGCTCTCCTTGACCTCTACTTCGGGCTCATCGAGGTCTATCTGCATGCGATTCTCATCATCAGTGTCATCTGTTCCTGCATCCCGCACCGTCTCGATTATGGAGTAACCATCTTGGTCAGGGTGCTTCTCTCCAGTATGTCTCAGAATACCAGACTTTGACTTGGATGTCTGACCACATAATATGCAGCGGTATGTAACACTCCCATCCCCTTCCTCTGTTGTGTTTCCTGAATCATCCAGCCTCTCTTTAGTTTTGGGGTCAATGAAAGCCACACTCTCGATCACAGCAGCTGTGTAGTCGGTCGTGTTGTGACGGTTCCTGATGTGCCGATACATGGAGTTCCGATAGTCAGATTCTTCCCCACACATACGACAGCGGAACACTTTAACTTTGGGGTGACTTTTCAGGTGTTGTAGAACCAACATTTTGTTCTTGCTGCGGAAATCACATCTGCTACACTTCCATACTTTGACTTTGCCAGATTTGGGAGCGTCTGCCTCTTCCTCATCATCCATGGGCTCCAGTTTGATTTCTGCTGGGGGCTCAGCATCTATATTGTGATCCGACTCATCTACATCCATACTTTGATTGGCAACGGCGCCCTCTGGGTGGTGGCCCGGCTGCTGTGCATGAAGGCTGTGCTGTCTTGTCTCAGGAACATGACTGCTTAAACTGTGACCCGACCTACTCGAGATGCGACTTCTAGCTGGGCTGAGCACAAATTTCTTGTGGCCAAATGTGTCCTTATAGACCTGTAGAGTTGTAGCAGCCTCCTCTTCATCCAGCACGATTACCTTGTATGGCGACTTCCGGTGTAAGCGCTTGGAGTGGCGACCAATATCACTGCGGTAGTTGGATCGGTACGGGCACAAATGGCACTTGAACCTCTTAAGACGCTTGAGGTCCACCTGCTGTACATACTTGGTGGCTGGCAGAGGGTTGGCAGTGGAGGAGGGAAGGGCCACGGGCAGACTCATGCCCATACTTGTGGGAGCAGGCAGGCTAATCCTCTCTGTTGCTGGGGGTAACACAGCTTCCTCCGTGGGCCTGCCCATCTCAGCATCAGTCTTAGGTTTCTCTGGAGGCCAGTTAGCCATGGCTTCTTCTCGGGTCATTTCTATCACTCTGGCATTTGGGTGACTCTGGCGAATGTGCTTCCTCAGGTCCCATCTCCAGTTGGATCGCTTGCCACACTTGGAGCATTTGAATGGTCTGTAGCGCTCAGTAGCAGCAGAGTGGCCGCGCATTGAGCTGGATATAGTGAAGGTGGTCGGAGCCGAGCTGACCATGTTGCCGGGTGGGGCCATACTGACCATGCTGAGAGCCTCATTGTCCACTACACTGACAGGTGGCGGGGGAAGCGATGGTTCTCTCACAGGTGGCGCCAGGAACTGCTCCAGGATCTCTGAGGCGTTGTTACCTCCATCATCTATGACCATATCTATGAGGTCTGAGGTGGTGCTGGTCTTGCTGGGAGTAGATTCACGTTCTTCCATGGCCATTCTTTCCTCCAAGGCAGCCCGCTCCTCTGATCCACTCTCCGTACCACTGAACTCCAGCACCCTCCTCACAGGGGACTTGTGCGTCTGCAGATAATCAGCCAGGCTGGTACGAGCCTCATCCTCGGGCATGACGATCACGTTAAGTTCTGCCCCCGGATGGTCCTTCTTGATGTGCTTGCGTACATCCCATGTCCAGTTTGATCTTTTCCCACAATATGCACATTTGAAGCGCTTCAAATTCTCATGGATTTCCATATGGCATTTTAACTTGGAGGGAGCCTCACATACAAATGGGCAGTATGGGCAGACATTTTGCTTCCTGGGTGATGTATCAGGGCCGGCACTCTGACTCCTCACTGAGGAGGGCTGCATCAGCTCCCCAGTGTTAGTAACCACAGCATTCGGGGGCACCATGGGGGAGTCCGACCGTATCTCCCCAGGCGGTGGGGTCGGTGACGGTGACGACCTGACACTTGTCACCACTGGCTTGCTCTCTGCTGCCATGTTCACATGCTCAAATGCCCTCTCAGGCTGGTAGGTCTTCAGCATGATCTCGCAGATATCATTCTCGTTGCTGTACTGATCTCCGTGGTGTTTCTGGATATGTCGCTTCATGTCTCCTTTCCAGTGTGACTTGTACGTGCAGAACAGACAGTTGTATGGCTTCTCCCCTGTGTGTAGCCTCATGTGGCGGTCAACCTCTGACCGGCAGGCTCCAAGATACGGGCAGAACTCGCACTTAAACTTGCCACTCGGGGACAGATTGAGCTGTCGTGGGGATTTGAGGAGTTTCTCGGCAGCTGATGGTCTGAGAGGATGGATGACCATAGGTTTCCTGCTAGTAGACTGATTGCTTTCTGCAGCCGTCCTGGTAGATGAGGGTGAGATTTCTGAGGAGTCGGTGGACCTGAATGATTCACCGTCATCGTTGCCAAAGGAGTAGGCATCTGAGTTTGTGGGAGACACGACTGTAGCTGCTCTGGCTGTCATATAGGTCGGTGGTGTAGGGGGCAGCACTTTATCCTGCGGTGAGAGCTCTATCATATTACCTGCTGACCCACCAATAGAGGGCACTTTGGTTCTGCCTGCCGCCACCTTGTGCATCTTCCTCAGATGCATATTGAGGTCAAACTTGTACTTGTATCTCCTGTGGCAGTAAGTACATTTGAATCTTTTCTCTACAGAGTGTACCAACATATGCCTGTGAAGGTCGCTGGGCCACTTTGCTAGGTAGGAGCAGTGGGAACATTTGAGGTTCTCTGGTGCCGTGGGTGCGCCCCCACCGAAGCGCTTAGCTGGAGGAGGATGTGGCTCATCTTGTTTAAGAGACAGATCCAGAGGCTGATCCTCGTCCGTGTCCATCTTGGGCCTCTTCATGGTGGTGAGATTGAGAGGTTCGTCCTGCTCTCCCATGCTGTAATCACGCAGCCGGATGTTGTGTTTCCTCTTCATGTGCCTGTTAAGATCGGAGGCCCGTTTATACTTGAGGATACACAGAGGGCACTGGTGTGAGGACTCTGAGGAATGAGACACCAAGTGGATCTTGAGTCTCGAATCTGACTTGAAGACGAGTTCACAGAGTGGACACTGGACATCTTCATCTGCTGGTGCCTGTGCTTTGTCACTAGGTGGTGCTGTAGGTGGTGCCTCCTTGTCCTGCTGTGAGGTGGTGCCACCTGCCTGCACGGAGCTGTGGTATTCCTGCATGTGTCGCTGTATGGCAGCCTCTCCCGTGGAGGAATAAGTGCACAGCTGACATTTGACAGGCGAGTCGGCTTTGTGGTTGGCCATGTGACGGTCGTAATTAGCGTGAGCCACTGTGCGATATCCACACTCCTCACAAGAAAACACTTTCTTACTCGAATGCTTTGTTTTGTGGATGCAAAACTCTATCTTACGTCCAGTCACAAAGTCACATTGCTGGCATTTAAACAGTTTCTTTTTCATGTGAAATGAGCGAACGTGGTTAGCCACTTTCCACTTTTGCATGTTTGTGTATGTGCACAGTTTGCATTGGTACACAGGCCCCCCAGGGCTGTCAGACAACTTGCGGATGTAGTCAAATGCATTCTCATTTGCCTTGGGCTGTGGAGTTGTGAGCTCGGCAATAAATGCTTGCTGCTCCAGATCATCTCCTTTCACCTCCATGTTCTCCTGATCTATATCTTCAAACTTGGATCCCTCATACTTCACCCTGATCTGGATCTCACTGTCCACGTCTATGTGGTGAGTAGTGCCCTCTGGTGAGGAACTTTCATCCCCACTCTTCTCTTCCATGTCCTCTCCGGTGAACTCTGCTGTGATGGTGGTCATGTTCTCAGCATCTTCCTGGGCCTCCAGGGCTAGGATCTCATCATCTTCCTGTTGTAAATCATTGCCATCAATGTCCTTGGCATTGGGGTGGATGAACTTGCGATGCCTCATCACCTTGCACTTGTAGCGTGAGGCATAATCGCACAAATCACACGGGAAGATATTGATACTTTCACTGTGCACATCCTTTTGATGGAAAAGGAACATCTTGGATTTGGTGGTTGTGAAGTTGCATCTTTTACAGCGGTAGTTCCTGTTGACTAGGTGAGGTTGGGAGGACAGTTTGGTTCCGTCGGCTTGTGTCTGCTGTATGGTGGATGAGCACCGCTTGACGTGCCTGTCATACAGCGCGGAGTGGCGAGTGCTGAAGCCACAGCTGACGCACGACCTGAGGCTGGTAGAGCCCAGCCGCACTTGCAGGGACATGGTGGGCGGGACGGATATACAGATGTCACGTCATCTCTGCAACAAACACAGTACAACACCTGTCAGCATTCACATCATATATCATATATCACATACAAGGTGTAACAAATATACATATCACCTCACACAAATCTCATTAACATAATATGCAGATATATTGTGGTGAGCACTGTATGGAGCATTGCCTGCTTTGGATACATTACAATAGCATTATGATGGGTACTGCCATAAAACAATGCCTTGTGGCATTCATATCTCCTGCCATCACAACATCAACCAAGACATTATATGACCCGATACCATCATCAACCTGCTATGCTTTGTTTCTTTCTGGCACTAATTAGGCAATGTAAGCTACTGACAATGTATATGCAGATGAGGTGGATCGCAATTGATGGCAATAATTGATGTGATCATTTGTACCAGGTTGTGCCACTCTGCAGGGATCGACACATTGCTTTCTCATGACAACTGGCCAAAATGAGGGACGTGTCGAGTGCAAGATGTCTCTGGGCCATTTATACACAAGCACACCAGCCATTGACACTGATTACTCTCTGCTGCTCATGGCATATTGTGTGCACAACTTGTGCTGCATCAAATGACTTCCATATATCTATCAAATTATTTTTCTCACTTCTATGGGCTTTGTGAATGAGTTATCAGAGTGAGATTGTGATATAGTGCAGGCAGGGCAGAGTAAGAATTCCTATACCACATGAACAGGCTGCAGATGGTGCACATTCCCAAATTGTATGCAAAGCTTCAAGCCACAGCTAACAGCTTTTTACCAAAATAATTGTGTTTTTTCCAAAAATCTTGAAACAAAATTTGTTCAATCAAATTCATAGCATTTGCATTTTGAATTATAAAACAAACCTCAGTGTTCATAGAATAACATCTAAATATATATGTGTTTATAACAAAAATAGTCAAGATTGACCTCTAGCACACCTGTGGCATGAGAAGTAGATGCTTAAAACAGACCCATCAGAATGTCATTTTGTCCGTAAATAATGTTGAAATAATAGATCATAAAGGTTGAGCATATCATAGATCTGTAGTTGCCTTTAAGGCGGCTAAACAGGCCTCATCATTTGTTAGTGAGAAATGCTGAGGTAAATTATTCGGTAACAAAGCCTTGAGTTTCTGGGTGGCAATATGCTGCAGTGACAGCCAGTGGTGGTGGTACTGTGTGTGACAGGCGGCTATATCCAGCCAAAGCTGCTCACCCACTATGTAGCCTAGGCTACAATCTGCGCCTGTCCTGACAGTTTGTCGCTAGGACCGATCATCCTGTGAGGTAGTGAGCGTCACCATTCACACTTGATAAGACATATTGATGTATTTATTTGCCATCTGATGACTATAACTTGGTGTGCAAGACACTTTTGTATTCTTCTCTTTTCAACTAAAATGTTTGAATACCCTTCTGAACTATTATGATGCACAGTATTATTGTCATACACAAAAGCACAAATTCTGATCTTAAATTCCTTGTGCAAGTGTGTCTTGCAACCTAGACACACTGACACCTGGTGGCCAAAACAAACACAATACCAGCAGTTGTGCACCTAAACTTTTAGCAGATTATTTTTTCACTTTTGGCCGTGAGATGAATTCTGTAATTTCTTAATTCTCTTAAATTGTTGATGTTACGTTAAATGCAGGTAGCAGTGGGTGCGTGGGGCTGTGCAGCAGTGTGTGCATCGTTCCTCATTATACTGATATCTTCACTAGTGGTGATTAATTATCATGCATGAGGGTTGTCCCGGCTGCTGATGCTGGTAGGCCCCCACGTGCTCATATTAATCATGTGATGAGGATACTGGTAGCAATCTAGTACTTACCACGTCAGATATCCTGCCATAATAGTTGCACAGTCTAGTAAGGCACACACTGCAAACGCTGCTATTTCTCCACTCTGAAAGTACACAAAACAAAGCCATGAAACAGGTGGCCACATTTCTCTTACTACATCCCATATAGTAGTATCAAATATTGTTCAACGTTAGAATTCACAAGCTTTTACTCCATAAAATTGAGCTTCTATTTACTTGGAAATAATATAATCCAGTCATGAAGTGAATGTCAATGGAACTGTTCTTTAAGGCAGCTGACCTTAAATCATGTTATCATATTTGTTTTCAAGTTGACAGTGGGGTCAGTGTATCTGGTATGTGCCAGCACTGTGCTCAGCTTTGCTTGGCTGTCTGCACTGCCTTGCCTTGCCTTGGTATATATGCGTCACACCACACACTAGATGGTAGGGTTATGAAGTGGATGGCAGACATAGAACCAACACATTATTTGTCTGTCATACAGAAAGCTGTAGACACTGCACCTATGTGTATGGAGCCGCGGGACCTGGCAGTGAACCGTGTCCCAACAATGCTACACTGGATGCCAGAACACTACACAATTGCCAAAAACACACTCAGTACACAGCCATCAAGACTTGGATCGCTTTTGAAGCCACCAACTCAGCGACTGAGTCCAATGTCCCACATGTCATGCATGGCTCTGTTAATAGGGGCTTGGTTTCTTTCAAAGGACCAGGTCTTCTATCCTATTGGCAACACGGAAAGCTTTGTGGCGTCTTGGTGATAGAATGGGGACAATGAGGGTAATAAACATGGTGATCACTTGTTTCCGGTGTGGTGGCAGTGGAGGTTCTGCAGGTCACACAATGCATGATGCATCCATCAAGCATGACCAGCACCTTAACTCAATATGCCACCATGATTCACCCTCACTCAACTGCAGTCAAAGTGCCCAAACTTGCCAACCAAGACGCAATACATGTCATGCAAATATGGCTGAACTCCTGATCATACAGATTACTGCCACCAAGCCCCCTGAGTTCACACAGTAAGAAGCACTCTTGCCTATCCTAATGTCTTCAGAACACAGCACATCGTCTCCACACACTTGTTGCCAGCAAAGCTTTCAAGCTAAGTCGAGGCATTCAGTTGTGAAGCATTGCTCCGTGGCATGGCTACACACTGACCTTTGCTTAGGTTTTATGTGCTATGTATCAGCATGGTCTCCCACGGTTACAGTCTGTAACAGATCACTGTGGCCCACCATCTGATACATCCAAAGCCTTGTACACATTGGCAAGAGACTACCTTCTTTCACAATACCTCATGCCTACTTGGTAAGCAAAACACCACCTTCATATAAAGAAATGTTTGTAAAGTTTCTTGTGCAGTATTCTTGGTTTAAATAACTGCATAAGCTCTGAGAGCTAATTTAGTATACAATATATTTTGGATGAAGGCTTCTGGGAGCAGCATGACAGATAATGAGCAGGAAAAGATAACATTTCTTGGTTAAAGTTTCCATGTTGATGGATACATTATTCAGGAAGTAATAAGAGGTGCAGGCTGTGAGGTAGGGTCCTGCAGGTGGTATGCTGGGATAGATGTAGGTACAGGGCTGGGGTCCTGTAGGTGGTATGCTATGATAGATGTAGGTAGAGAGGTGGGGTCCTGTGGGTAGGCTGAGATAGATGTAGGTAGAGATGTGGGGTCCTGTAGGTGGTGGGCTGGGATAGATGTAGGTAGAGAGGTGGGATCCTGTAGGGGGGTGCTGGGATAGATGTAGGTAGAGAGGTGGGGTCCTGTAGGGGGGTGCTGGGATAGATGTAGGTAGAGAGGTGGGGTCCTGTGGTAGGCTGGGATAGATGTAGGTAGAGAGGTGGGGTCCTGTGGGTAGGCTGAGATAGATGGAGGTAGAGAGGTGGGGTTTTGTGGGTAGGCTGTGGTAGAGAGGTGTGGTCCTGTAGGGGATAGGCTGGGATAGATGTAGGTAGAGAGGTGGGGTCCTGTGGTAGGCTGGGATAGATGTAGGTAGAGAGGTGGGGTCCTGTGGTAGGCTGGGATAGATGTAGGTAGAGAGGTGGGGTCCTGTGGGTAGGCTGAGATAGATGGAGGTAGAGAGGTGGGGTCCTGTGGGTAGGCTGTGGTAGAGAGGTGTGGTCCTGTAGGGGATAGGCTGGGATAGATGTAGGTAGAGAGGTGGGGTCCTGTGGTAGGCTGGGATAGATGTAGGTAGAGAGGTGGGGTCCTGTGGGTAGGCTGAGATAGATGTAGGTAAAGTTTTTTATGTTAGTACTGTCCTATTGGTAGTTGACTGGGAGAAGTTTGGTTGCAACAACAAAGTTTTTTATGCAATAATTGTCTACCTGTATGTGCCTATGCTTTAGTTTCCCACATGCAATGCACTGAAAAATGCTGATGTATAAAACACAAATCATTGTGCATGAATTGATGAAAGCAAAATGTTGACAGTTTGCATGAATCAAGCCATGGAGCAGTTTTGTAAGATGTTGGAAGGCTAGGATATGCATGAGAGCAATGTGTTCTGTGAGGATCAGGGCCACAGATACCAGAGTTACCCCAGACACCTACCCACCACTGCCTACCCTACCATCTGGTGGCTGCTTATCATACAAGTAGAGAAAGCCATTTACTTTTCCTGCACCAGACTGTCAGAGCCAGACTGCTTTCAAACCTTTCCCAACTTTTACATATAGATCACTATAAACATCCACAGGAAACAGAGGCCAAGCCTACCATCTACTGCAACTGAAGACGAAGCCAGGAGAATGATGAGGCAAAGTTTCTCCCAACATCGCGGAATAGCCTCAGAGAACTAGAAACAATTTCATGTGACAAAGGAATGTCATATTCTTGAGAAAGATGGCAGCACTTGGTGCGGCAGCCATGATGTCTGGTGAGGGTAGGGGTGTGTCTGAATCATGACCCTCTCTCCCAGGGTATGTCTGCACACCCTTCTGTGCCACAATATGTTAGCCATACATCTTTGGCAGCTTGGCTGTCTTGTATCTCAGCCTGACCTAAGCCGGCACTGACTGCTATCTGCAGCAGGCACCCCCGTCAAACTTCCAACAACGAATAAAGGCAAATGCCTTCAGCCAATATGTCTACCATATTTACCAGGAGACAATATACTTTTCCAATGACCTTGACTTCATTTATCTTTATGCGTAAGGTGAACTGTATATCTGCAAAAACCTTTATAAAAGATGTATCCCACTATACAACACACAATGTCAGTACCTCAAAAATAATATAAAAAATTTCAAATTCTCACTGAAATGCAAAATGGTGATCATCAACTATTTACCATGTCTATGATTTAAAAACACTTATGAGGAGAAGCACATGTCTATATTTCAGACAGGAAATATTTTATCAAAAGGTTGATATAGATATTTTAAAATGAGATAATTGTGGAAGACTCCAGCTGATTGAGCTTGCACCAAGCCTCAGTCATCTGCCACCAGGTGGCACTGTACCCATCTTGATGGCTCGGTCAACAATCAGGGACCCAATTTGCAACACCTGTTCAATGCATCACTAATCTTTGTAGCAAAAACCATAAGTTCTTTTTTTGCTATAATCTTAGCATTGAAAAAAGACCATAACAGGAGTTTTTTGCCAATGTGCAAACCACATACAAATGTTGCCCTCAACTTGTCTCTTGGGGAATTATTTCACCATAAACAACCCATAATGTGCAGGTATTCAAAGTCTGTAGTTAATCTTACTGCTTTTCTGGGAAAACACAATTTACAAAGAGTACCAATTACACAAGTAACCACTTACATGCGAGGAGGCCAAATTTGGTTCACGACAAAATTGAAGGTGGCATTTGTAAATGAGGCTTGGACATTTGATCTGCTGCTCATATGGTTACTATTTGCTTTGTGGCAAATAAAATCTTGGTCATTTTTGTGCATTATTTACTGTATTGAGTGATAAATTAAGCTTGACATTAACAGTATAGCATCACAGTAGTCACAGCATTTATGCTGCTAAGTGTCTCCTTAAAAACTGCCCATTTGTACTAGTGAGGTGAAAGTCATAAACCTGAGTAATAAGTAAATAAACAACCAACAACATTTAAAGTGTTTAGATGTACCTCATTATAAAAAAGAAATAAAATAGAAATTTGCAAAGTTTTGGTTCCTGGCTACATGAGCTTTATGCTGGGTGGTTGCCATGGTGACCAAGCAGCATTGTTGTCCCTCTTTCAAGATTGGTCAATTAAGCGCATCACATTTTGACAAGATTTAAGCTCAAAAGAAATAGGAGAGTAAATTTGTTTGATAATTAGCACTTGTTAAATCCCAAATAGGTGACATCCCAATTTACAATAACAATAGATATCAGTTCTACACCACTTATTTTCTGTAACAGAAAACTTGGGACGATGTAAGAGAATTTTCCCATAGGATTTGCTGATGTTGGTGTGGAAGTTAGCGAGTATATTCAGTAATTGAGGGGGTATTTGATGGTTTTAACTACAAAGAGAATGTAAGGATCAACATACAAGGTTCACATTTCTGATGGCAGACTGGATACACACTGGGGCCCTAACTAGGTGCCCATCAAGGCACCCTGGGTCTGTAACCATATCCACAATGCTTGTTACATGTTTGCTCAAACAAACAATCACTTGTCTCTCCTGGGTCCTGTGAAAATCTCCACTCAACAAAGGACACAGGCAACATGATGAGCAAGCAACAAGCCTGAGGTTTGCTAGGCCAGCCAATTTACACCATGGCTCCATTTTCACTGGGATCAGGTTGGTCTTAATGTGTGAAATTGCTGCACTGTGCTTTGTTGAGTACAGGGAGTGGTGAACCTGGGTGAGGCCTACATGGGTGAGGCGTAGGAGGCAGGTCAGCCTATGCTGTGTGATGTGGCTAACTCAGCCCTGCCAAGTTTCATGCCATGCCAGTCAAGTTGCTTCATATAGCCTCCACCAATATCAATAGGTGATCAAATAAGTATATCCTAAATACACTACCAGCCCTAATATCTGATCCTTCTGTTACCTGATCCAACCAATAAAGAGTAATAAAAAGAAGCAGTATTAAATCTACAAAATGTAAAAAACTATGGCTCCTCACTGCTGATACAAATCAGAAATCTATGGCCCTATCCCAAGTTGTGACAAAGTAGGAAAGCAGGACCTTGCAAGGTTGGTATAAGTAGGACCTATGCCCCGCGTCGTGGCAGACCGGGATAAGTTTAGCATGGAGACCACATAGCAAGAGGAGGACACTGCATATTCATGCAGCAGCATATTTGGCACATGGTAAGCTGGGAGCATTGTCCAGGTATGGGACACGGTAGCATCAAAGGTGTGGCCTACAGCTCCCAGCCCCCCCAGTCATCCACTGCATTCATCATACTGCCAACATATGCATACAACGTGGCCATAGGCCCAAATGTCCTCGTTTCATAAATGGTTTGGCATAGCAACTCAATGAGCAATCTTGGCTGCATACAGAATCGGCACTATTCTGCCTTGTGGCAATACTGTTTAGTGAATTCAATGCTTTTACCTGCTGCAGATCACGTTGTGTTGAGAACTTTATGAGGGGACTTGGCTGTTCCTGCTGATCTCTGACTGGCTTTACACCGCTGCTGTCTTCAATGGCAAACAGAGGAGCAAGCTTGGCAGAGTTTTTGCCGTGCAGCAAGTTTTATTGGGTATGCCATGAGCCCCTCTGCCATGAGCCCCTCGTGCTGTTTGTCGGGACTTGTCTTGCCCTCAGACTGGGCTGGCCTGGTACTTGAGTCCTCTCTACCAATATAGCCACAGCAAGCCACTATCTGCTGACTACAGCCAGCCGCAGCCAGGCTGAAGCCAAGGTGGTTTACAGCCACAGATCTGCAGGTTCTGTTATCCTGCACCCTCCATCACGCTCCACACAGCTCACATATAACACATGCTATGGCTGTCAAGACACGAGTGCCTCAGGAGCATGGTGGCAGACACCAAGAGCCAAAGTGGGAGAGGGTTGCAACCAGAGACCTCAGCCACGACAGCATGGCAACTAAACAAAGAACCCAGCACAGGAAAGAAGCCACCTGACTTTGACTAAGTCCTGAGGTTCCAGTTTCTTCGGGATGATTGGTCCCTGCAGTACAAGGTGCCATACTGAACACATTCTTGTGCATTGAACTTGTTCCTCTCTTGAGCCCTCATTTCTATTGTGTTGACCAAAATATCATAAAACTAATAGAAAACACTCAATAGTAGATTACCCTACAACATTACTAAGGCCATCTTGATTTCTAGAATTACACAAATAATAAGTCACAAGGTTTTCTATGTAGCCTACTAAACTGACCCAAAAATGATAAAGAATGTATACGAGTTTTCAAGGCCTTTCTTTGCTGGACTGTGGCACTTAAACCATGCTTACATTGGCAATACCAACATCATGTCTTTATTTGGTCTGATAAAGATAGCGTAATCCACATATGTCATAATTTTCACAATTTTGACAGAAATATATTTGGATTAATCACTTGCTTATCATTCTATGCCATAAAGTCAATGTTCCTATCTCTCCCATGAGCACCTTTGCTGTGCCCCATGTCAAAACTTATATAGTTCATCAAAGAAATCAATAACTTATTGAAAACAGACTTAATGGTCAACATCTGTTTTGTCGTATTTAAGCTAATCCCTATAATTAAAATCAATAACAAGTTAATTGTTTTAACACTAATAATTCAAGATATCAGGTATAATATTATATCTTCAAGGACATTAATCACAACCTGGCATATTATACTGTATATTGAAGAGATAGCAGCGATGCTGTTTGCCACAGCCGATCCAGTTTTCAGTGGCAAGATAAGTGTGAGGCAAAGTTCAGCGTGGTGAGATTGCACACAATGCTATAGTGGTTGTGAAGGCTGATAGGAGGGACAATGCATCATATGTCACTGCCAGGGCTACATCAACATGATACAAATGCTCAACTTATATCTCTCCTTTTCATATATTCCACTTTGTCTTCCATATGAAGGTCTTATTACTACGGCAATGGGTGCTTGCTGTTTAGGACACTATAAAGTGGCAGTGTCCATTACACAGATGCATAACGTCAACTGCCTTCATTTTCACAAGGACACCTCTTATTATCATGAATATAACAATGCTACTTCTTTGTCATGTGATTACCAAAAAACTTTGACGTAAATATATATCAATACTAATTTTTCCTGAAGTTGTTCTAACCTAGCTGTTCATGCCAATATTAAAACTGGCAAACACAACCAGATAAACAAGTCAGTTTGTCATACAAAGAAAAGCTCTGTCTGACACCAAGCACAGCAAAGATGTCTGACGCATGTTACTGCTACATTCAGCAATGAAACCACATAACTTAGTTGGCAAGTACCATAATGAAAAGGCAATGCCAACATGGCACATATCAGGGCCATATCTGAATCAACATTGATAAATCATTATGTGATGCACCCTTTGGTCTTTGCCATGATTACTGGGAGGCCGTGATGGCCAGGTAAAGCAAACAATGCCATATCAGGGAATCTGCCTAACAGGCCAATGAGACACACAAAATGTCACATGCCAACACGTCCGCAAACCGGTGCAAAACTGCAATAACATAGCACATCACAATCATGACACCATCAACAATTTCTATCAAAACAAAAGCAATTTTATTTGTGATTGTATATATTTTTGTTAGTCATCATAAGTAATATAAAGGATGAAATTTGCCACTGGCATTGCACATGTTGAGCAGTGATTTAAGTTAGTCCGTTGCTGCATATAAATGCTGGTAATTTGTTGTGAGATCTGTATGGACATGGATAAAGGAGACAGGTTGCTTGCATGTGAAGGCATGTACCTAATAAACTTGCTAAGAGTCTGCCACAAATATTGACGAAGCTCTCTATCTAGATGTCCTCTGATAAACTGCATCGAGTCACACTAGTGTTTACACACTGTAGATCTCTGCATTGCTCACCCATCAGGTTGAATATTGATAAAATATGGGATTTTTTAGGTGTTGATTCTGTTATCATGAAAGTACTTTAAGAAGACTATTCGAGAGATTATTTGAGCTGAGATTTGTTGCTGGAACCTGATATGAATGTTGTGAAGATGACCTATGCTATATGACACACGCACTCTACCAGCATGGTGTGTCATACTTGGTGAGCTGCCAGAAACACCTAACAGGGCCCTATCCCATAGTGCAATAACACTCTCCTATATTGGGCCCTATCCCTTAGTCCTATAACACTCTCCTATATTGGGCCCTATCCCATAGTCCTAGAACACTCCTATAGAGGGACCTATCCCATAGTCCTATAACACTCCTATAGAGGGCCCTATCCCTTAGTCCTATAACACTCCTATAGAGAGCCCTATCCCATAGTCTCATAACACTCCTATAGAGGGCCCTATCCCATAGTCCTATAACACTCCTATAGAGAGCCCTATCCCATAGTCTCATAACACTCCTATAGAGGGCCCTATCCCTTAGTCCTATAACACTCCTATAGAGGGACCTATCCCATAGTCTCATAACACTCCTATAGAGGGCCCTATCCCATAGTCCTATAACACTCCTATAGAGGGACCTATCCCATAGTCCTATAACACTCCTATAGAGGGCCCTATCCCATAGTCCAATATCACTCCTATAGAGGGCCCTATCCCATAGTCCAATAACACATCCCATAGTCCTGTGCTACTCTCCTATAGAGGGCCCTATCCCATAGTCCTGTGCTACTCTCCTATAGAGGGCCCTATCCCATAGTCCTGTGCTACTCTCCTATAGAGGGCCCTATCCCATAGTCCTGTGCTACTCTCCTATATAGGGCCCTATCCCATAGTCTTATATCACTCCTATAGAGGGCCCTATCCCATAGTCTTATATCACTCCTATAGAGGGCCCTATCCCATAGTCTTATATCACTCCTATAGAGGGCCCTATCCCATAGTCCAATAACACATCCCATAGTCCTCTGCTACCCTCCTATAGAGGGCCCTATCCCATAGTCATGTGCTACTCTCCTATAGAGGGCCCTATCCCATAGTCCTGTGCTACTCTCCTATAGAGGGAGCTATCCCACAGTCCAATGAAACTGTATAATTGTCCTTTAGCGCAGTTCCTTATAGCCCTCTGCCTAAAATTGTAATGTATCATATTTTCACAACAGTGTTTATAATCAGAAGGCCTTATTACATTCTGAACCAGGAAGCAAACTTGATATGTGCCTGAACTGAGATTAATGCCAACTCCATATGAACATCTGTAGGTGCATAATTTTCATGTACTAATAACGCATTCATGATGTAAAAAGACACCTATAACTATTCCTCCCTCTCTCCACTTGTGCAATATCTCACGCTAAGTGGCCACTACCAGCAGGTACTGAACAAAAAGTTGATGAAGCAACAATCTTGTCCAGGTCCCTGATGGAGCTGGTAGGGTGTGGGAAACAAAGGAGGGTTGATGGTGAGGCATTCATGGCAGCCTGGTCATATTTCATGGCGGGATCATGTCATGGGATGGTGTTATGTCACCCTGCCTCCCCCCTTCTCCCGTGTCAGGATTAGCAAGTAGATTAGCCCTGGCCCCACACTCATCTCTATTGTTTATCAGCGTTTGTGATGGGCGGCAGAGAATGGATCATTGGGATCCTGATAGAGACAGCAACTTGATCCTGTTTACAATGGCGTAGTCCCAGCCTATTGTGTTTATCTAGTTTTGTCAAGGCCCTCATTTGGTGAAGCAGATAAGGCAGTGCCACTCTGTCACATTATAACATCCCTCTCACAGACCTCCAAATGCTGGAAACGGTCACACAACCCTGAAAGTTTCTGGTGCTTTTCCCATCTATATTGATAGAGTTTTCAACTTAACATGTTGCAGCAGATTGTTAGTGGAGCTGATGTTACTGAGAGGGTTGGCCACAGCAACATGTGACATGCCATGCATCAGGTGTCCAAGCTGGCCAAACCCACTCCCACACACAAAGATCTGCCTCTATCCTACAGTGTACACACATCTTTACCTAGACTGATAAAAAGTGACATCAAGAAGACGCACTACATCTGGTGATAACTGAGTCGGCCTGTATGGGATAGCTCCAACCTGGCTGACAGTGCTCCACCCTGGCTGATGATGCCCCACCCTGGCTGATGATGCCCCACCCTGGCTGATGATGCCCCACCCTGGCTGATGATGCCCCACCCTGGCTGACGATGCCCCACCCTGGCTGCTGATGCCCAAACCTAGCTGAAGATGACAGAGTATGGAATGGCCCTGTCTTGGCTGATGGCGACTGCCAAGGACAGCCACACACTGGCTGATGGTGACAGAGTCTGGAATGGCCCTGTCTTGACTGATGGCGACAGTGTCTGGGTCAGCCCTACCCTGGCTGATGGAGATATTCTGTGCTCAGTGCTGCCTGGTGCAGTCATCATGCCAAGATTCCAGTCATGAGATCCATCACATCTCAAAACAGGGTGACAGAGTAGTATGTTCCTACTGTGGAATGTCTCCCACTTGTTGCTGGGTGAATCAACAAGTGTGGTGGATCTCATATATAAATGTCTCTGCCAGGATCACCCCACCCCAGTCCCGGTGATGAAGAGGTGCAGGCTGCCCCTCCTACCCCACCCCTCTGGTACCCACCCCCCTGTGCCCTCCATCCCGCATGACCTGGGTGATCACATGGCGCTGGTCCCAGGCCAGGCCTGTCAGGACCTGCTGCTGCAGGGTGCTTGTCACTCCTACCACCAGACCCCTATTACTGCAGGCCCATATGTAGGTCATACTGCCATAACTGCCCCCAGCCCTGCCATCACCACTGCCTAACTTTCCCAGGATCACATAACTACCACAGGTCAAACCAAATGCTACTCTCCTTCAAGGGGGTCCTTCAACTTTTAAGTATGTGCATCATTCTATCACTTTCAGTGGCTTTCAACTTTGATAAGGAGACAACATGCTATCTATGCGCCATGGTGATTTACAGTCAAAGGATCAATGTCCAATTTCAAGTCTTCACACTTCTACAGGATAATACACAATCTATGCCCTAAAAAAGCATTTATAAATCACTTTTACAGCACATATTCCATACACAGACATGCAGAACAGTAACAGTTTATTTGCATGTCATGATGGTGGCCAAGCTGGCCATGATTCAAGTGCTCAGACTTGCAAACTTGCTACTCACACAGTGAACAGGTCATAGAATGCTGATACCAGCCATTGTTTAGCACACACCCACTATTAACCCCACCACTGTAATAAACACACTTTTCAATTGATAAGCACAAATCAATGCAAAAACACGTAAGAAAAAAGCTACTGAACTCATTTCACTAACATAAGAAACTTTTTTTGCCAGTTATGAGAAGATGGTTGTTGTTTGATGAGAGTGCAGTGTGGCTGTGTATGGTAGGCAAGGAGCCAGTGTGTCAAGCAGGCGCAGTTTATCATCATGTGACATGGAGGTAGTGCAGTGTGTGGAGTATGGCATGTCACACACAATACTGCCACGGTGCCACCTCCCTCCCTCCTCCCCCGGACACAGCAGCCATACCTCCCTTCCAACCCTCTCTCTCCCCCGCCACAGTCAGGGATGGCAAACCCCACCACCTTCCTCACCCAAATCCCACTAAATCTCTTAAACTATCTGAACACTCAAATTTATCAATTTCTTGTAGAAATTAGAAGACATTGTCAAATCTTTTTGCTATAAGTTACTCAATCCTATATAAACAATCTTATAAAACTTTTGAGTAAGTGTAGAAATCTTGGCCACCCCTTCCTGCAACAGGAGCCACTGCCATCATGACCCAGATTCACAACTTTCTGCAAAGTTCCTACTGGCATTCTGTGTGCAAATACCATGAGAGGCAATGCCAGAGGCAGTGAGAATGTCACTAAATAGCTGCTGCAAATAGTTAGTGGCTAGATTTGCTGGGTGCGATGAGAGCCAGTCTGAGGACATCATCCAACATGGCAGCCATGGAACCTTCAATCTGTGGCATACACTACAGGAGGAGAGTTTGGTGACAGGTCATCTGTGACTGTCCCATCTGCTGGCTGGTCATCAGCGCACCATATAATCATTGTAATCGACTTACCTGTGTCACTGTGGGAGTTGGCACACCTGATGGCAGGCAGCAGCTTGTTGGACCACAAAGTTGGCACAACTTGCACGATGCAAAGTTTGCGGCCTGTTTGCTGGTGGGACCTGTTGCTGTATGCTGAGTGGTGTGTGTGTGTGAGAGAGGCAGCAGTGTCTGCCTTGTCTGCCTGCTGGCTGCCCTGGCCACTGCTACAGGGTACTGTCTAATCTCTCTACCTGGTACACAGGATGGGCTCAATGCCCTGGCCACTGCGACAGGGTACATTCTAATCTCTCTACCTGGTACACAGGATGGGCTCAATGCCCTGGCCAATGCTACAGGTACTGCCTAATCTCTGTACCTGGTACACAGGATGGGTCAATGTCCTCACCAGCTGCTAGAGTCCCCAAAAAAGTCCCAAATTCATAAACTCCCTTCCATCTACCATCTCTGGGTGCTTCCACGTGTTCTGGACTAATTAAAAGATAGCATAACAGTCCGGCTTACTCTCATTTTGCACTACAGAGTGCTTTGCCAAACAGAAGGTCTTTTGAGGTAAATGGCCTTCTTGTCAGAGATTTCCGAATGAGGTAGAATTATTGATAAACACCTGAATGCACATGTAAGTCCAATTTATAATTCAACTTGACCTTGTTTTATTACATTCATTTTTCTGACAAATATAACTGTATGTGGAGTCCGTTTTAATTCAAGCCCCTTACAGTTGATGTTGCATCGCTCCTAATATGATTGACAGTGGTCTGGCCTACTTTCTGTTTTCCTGGTTTCTAACTTTTAAGGATTGCTGCATGTTGATGTTCTGAACAGGAAGATTATATATCCATATCTGGCAGCCTGGATGTGACTGCAGAGGACCACGTGTCCAGCCCACACATGGGACTATACCACAGGATGTAGGGCAGCCCAGTGAGCCAAGCTGTTGGCTGGCACCATACACCAGTCTTGTCCCCCACTATGCAGGTCCTGTGATCTGCCAGATAGCAAACACTCCACTCCTGCTGAACACTCTGCATTATAATAGCCCTAAGCATCAAACTTCAGGCTTCTCATCTATCCACTGCCTCACCACTACTTGCATAAGAAAAAACAAGGAAACCCAAAAGAGCTGACTGGGTGACAAAACAAGAAAGTTGCAGACCAAGCCGTGTTCATAAACTTTGCAACTTTCCTGAGTACTCCCTCATGGAGAGTCCTTATTTAACTACTTGAGAAGAATCATTAACAATCAATTCATTTGCTGTCACATTCAATATGGGTGGGCAGCAGTGTGATCAGCAGCCAGGATTAAGTGCAGGCTTTTGTTTGGTAATGTGTTGTGTCAAAGCTGACTTATCTCAGATGATCTCGACTGGCTAGGACCTGTTTGTCTGATCAGGTGACAAGCTCTCCATACTACCACACCATCCTGTAAACAGGCTCATTTCTGCCCCGAAAACTTGCCATGCATGCTCACTCAATATCTCACCCACCTTCAACAACACTTGATCTCATCAATTATATAATATCTAATAAACCATTTACAGTATCCAAAATTTGCCAACATATATGTGCAATCATTGCTTGAAGTTCCATGAACCCAGATTGCAATAAACATGTAAGACATTTATATGGCAATACTGAAACCTGAATACTGTTACAGTCAACTGACTGGCATATCTGATTACAGAGTCCAGAGCCTGGGGAATGATTGTCAGCAAGTAAGAAACAATCATGTGCTGCTGTATGATAATGATGAGGCATGGAGCATGAAGGGAGTGAGTGGCAGGCCAGGCTGACTCGGGGGTCACCCACAGGCAACATGACCCTACACTGCTCCACAGCCAAACTGACAAATATGCACACAATCATACATATATGCAATGGTTGGACATACATGGTTGGAGTCCTGCAGCGAAGCTTCACACAGGCACTATGATCATGATAACAATGCTTATGATTGGTCACAGCCACTGTGATCATGATAACAATGCTTATGATTGGTCACAGCCACTGTGATCATGATAACAATGCTTCAGATTGGTCACAGCCAATGTGATCATGATACCAAAGCTTCAGATTGGTCACAGCCAATGTGATCATGATACCAATGCTTCAGATTGGTCACAACCACTGTGATAATGATAACAATGCTTCAGATTGGTCACAACCACTGTGATCATGATAACAATGCTTATGATTGGTCACAGCCAATGTGATCATGATACCAATGCTTCAGATTGGTCACAAACACTGTGATCATGATACCAATGCTTCAGATTGGTCACAACCACTGTGATAATGATAACAATGTTTAAGATTGGTCACAGCCAATGTGATCATGATTACAATGCTTCAGATTGGTCACAACAACTGTGATCATGATAACAATGCTTATGATTGGTCACAGCCAATGTGATCATGATACCAATGCTTCAGATTGGTCACAAACACTGTGATCATGATAACAATGCTTATGATTGGTCACAGCCACTATGATCATGATAACAATGCTTATGATTGGTCACAGCCAATGTGATCATGATACCAATGCTTCAGATTGGTCACAGCCACTATGATCATGATAACAATGCTTATGATTGGTCACAGCCAATGTGATCATGATACCAATGCTTCAGATTGGTCACAACCATTGTGATCATGATAACAATGCTTATGATTGGTCACAGCCAATGTGATCATGATACCAATGCTTCAGATTGGTCACAACCACTATGATCATGATAACAAAGTTTAAGATTGGTCACAACCACTGGATATTGCTAGTTGGTAATATAGCAGGGGGACTGCCATTCACAGAGATCCTGGTCCTATACAGATAGTTACAGTTTTTGGGGTTACCATGGCAGCAGACTGTTGGGTATTAAACAGAAAGCCTGGTGATCATATAAGGAATGTAGGTTTTATGCTTCTTGTGCATAAATTCCCGACCATCAAGGACCCACTCGTAGTGGGCTAAAGCCCTTTATGGCACTTGTTGTCCTTGACCAATTGTTCAGCATACTTCAGCGTAGCAGAGCCATTATAAAGCCAAAACCTAGCGAAGCGTGTCACTATGACAGAACATGGATCTGCCTATAGAATGTCCCTGCCTCTGGCTGACACTGCAACAAGTGAAAGTCACATCCCACCACACTCTCTCTGCCACAGATCCTGTCTATTTGTAGTATTTTTTTGTTCACTTTGTTCTCTGCTTTTGCCTTGGTCCCCTCTGGCCAAATGCTAATTTGCTTATTGACTTGCCAGAAAAAGATGCTTTTAATTTCTTTTGAGAACGTCAGCTTGCCAAAAGTGAAGGAAATTCTCATTGAAATATGATAGCAGAAAGCCACAGGGTGTAAATATTGGGAATGGCTACACCAGGATACATGCAACTTTAGTGTGTCATGCAGTGAGACTAGCATCCTGTCTCTATTGCTCAGGACTTTGTGTATGTGTAATGTATAAAGTCCCCTGAGCTCAGTACCAGACCCGAGGTAGGTCTGCATAAAATAATGCCATGTCTTTCTTCTGTTCACTAACAGTTAAAACTGTCAGAGTTCATAGCTCCTTGTATTACATATACTTGAGAAAAAACATTATTTTCCATTGATGAGGGAATTCACTGTGATTACTGTAAAAATTATAACTGTGTTAATTACTGCAACTTTCTTCTTAACAATCAAGAAGTAATTGGCTTTGAAGAAACTGAAGGAAATGTTCTTGTTTAACGAATGTTAAGTTCAGATGTTAAAAATGCCCAAATGCCCAAAGATGTCAAAATGTCCAGAAATTCTGACCCATAATTATCATTTATATCATTAATGAATGTCTGTCATATAGTTGAACTTATCTGTATAATTTAGCATCAGTCATTTTGTATTCATTCATAAATACTCTTGGTGAACACTGCTTATGCTACCAGTAAGCAATGTCGGTTATTGGACTCTGTTTACTCTATCATAGTGCAGCTCAGGGGTCACCACATACTGGTCAGTGCAAGCCTCCATCTGACTGCTCCATGGCTTGACATGATACAGCTGTGTCCTCAAAGGTCCTGACCTTGTGGCAGTCAGAGCTTGAAGTTACCAGTCGCTGATGATGACATGGACCAAGGGTCTTACTTGGGCCATGTCAGTTGCCACTTGAGGAGATAACATTCTTAGCTGCCTCTACTTTCTCCACATGTAAATCCTTTGCAGTTTGATCACAATGTGTGTATGGGCTGGTTGCAACTTGACTTCGATCTATTGCAATTTGCCAAAACAAGCAATATTGAGGTCACACTAGTCCTCCAAGTCAAGGTCTTTTTTCTAAGTTTCCGTCTCATTTCTATACATGACCTAAGATATTATGTCATTTATCTTGAAAATATCATTTATATCTTGTAAACATATATGAACAGCATATGAACAGCATTGACTTGTGGCCTGTGTCAGCCAAATTAAATTGATAAAAATATAATTCTTCCCTATGTGTTTGCTATATCTATCTATATCACAGTATAATCAATTTTCCACAATGAAATAGGATAAGTTTGAGAGGGCAGAGAGACTTTTCAATGGATACAAAAAGCTGCTAAAATACAGTCTTATACATTGAGGTTTTAACCTTGTGTGGATGGCCCCAGAGCTATGGTCAATGCTAACAAGGATCTCCATCCGTGTCCTCTGAGTAACACATCTTATAGCCACACTAATAACAGTATGTAGAATGGACTTTTTTGTCAATAGCGTTTTTCCTAGTTTAAGCAATCATTGTTGACACAGTTTTCTATTATTTACTGCCTAT
This sequence comes from Amphiduros pacificus, assembly GCA_949316495.1. NCBI lineage: Eukaryota > Metazoa > Annelida > Polychaeta > Phyllodocida > Hesionidae > Amphiduros > Amphiduros pacificus. The sequence continues at coordinate 61,397,179 of OX439001.1, forward strand.
TTGATGTGTCATCAAAGAAGACTTGCGGCCTGAGCCACAATATTCACCAGTTATATGCATATTCAATATAATATTAGTTTCTTTCACATCAATCTATTGCATTGCAACCATGACCTTTCCCAATCTGGCTGTTGTGAAGGTCAGTGATCTGCTGCTACTAGAGAAAGGCCATGGTGACAGTTGTGGCACACAGGATGTCCCGCACACCACCACGGTGACAAGCCATTCACACAGGCTGGCGGTCCCAGTCAGTCCTAACTGCTCTGGGTCATGCAACTACTACATTGCATCGCTGCTGAGACAAATGTTCCTCATGCATGATGCCTAAATGTCACAAGCTGTACAGTGATTGTAAACATCTCCCAGGTGGCGCTGCTCGATAGGAAAAAAATTTAGCCATTTAAACTACATACGACTAATATTTAATTTAATTATAAAAATTATTTTTGAGGGTGTTAAAGTTGTGTTAAGTATTGAGGTCTATGAGAAAGTGGTGTAGATCATAATTAGTGATATACATATCAAAATCAGGAAGCATGTGTCCCTGATTCAGTCACTGACTTCCCCTGATTCAGTCACTGACTTCCCCTGATCCAGTCACTGACTTCCCCTGATCCAGTCACTGACTTTCCCTGATTCAGTCACTGACTTCCCCTGATCCAGTCACTGACTTCCCCTGATTCAGTCACTGACTTCACCTGATCCAGTCACTGACTTCCCCTGATTCAGTCACTGACTTCCCCTGATTCAGTCACTGACTTCCCCTGATTCAGTCACTGACTTCCCCTGATCCAGTCACTGACTTCCCCTGATCCAGTCACTGACTTTCCCTGATTCAGTCACAGATGTCCCCTGATTCAGTCACTGACTTTCCCTGATTCAGTCACTGACTTTCCCTGATTCAGTCACAGACATCCAATGAATCAGTCACAGACGTCCCCTGATCCAGTCACTGACTTCCCCTGATTCAGTCACTGACTTCCCCTGATTCAGTCACTGACTTCCCCTGATCCAGTCACTGACTTCCCCTGATTCAGTCACTGACTTCCCCTGATCCAGTCACTGACTTTCCCTGATTCAGTCACAGACGTCCCCTGATTCAGTCACTGACTTTCCCTGATTCAGTCACAGACATCCAATGAATCAGTCACAGACGTCCCCTGATTCAGTCACTGACTTCCCCTGATCCAGTCACTGACTTCCCCTGATTCAGTCACTGACTTCCCCTGATCCAGTCACTGACTTTCCCTGATCCAGTCACTGACGTCCCCTGATTCAGTCACAGACGTCCCCTGATTCAGTCACTGACTTTCCCTGATTCAGTCACAGACATCCAATGAATCAGTCACAGACATCCCCTGATTCAGTCACTGACTTCCCCTGACTCAGTCACACATCATTTTATATTTATGCTTTATATATTCTTGTGCCATCAAATGAGTTGAACAGACAAGCTCTGGATTGAATGTCACACACAAGATAAATTCACAACATTTGGGTCACTGGTTGCATGCCACCAAAATAAAAGATGAACAAAACAGATTTCATTTTTTATGGGGACAGCTAACTCAAACACTTCCATTCACATATAGTGTATTCTACCAATCAATTCTGGTATTGGTGAGAAAAAGTCTGAAATCACAACTGAGCTATCTCACTTATAACAAATATGAAGTCTCAAACAATTTTTGCAAATATTATCAATTTCTTTTTCCTCTTTGGACTGTAAATTTTGTTTGGTGTGGGCATCTCAAAGATTGCGTAGCAGAGATGGAGGAAGTCGTGATGGTGAGGTGCATGCTGTCATGTCACGGCTCCCACCCAGGCCAGGATCGGCACAGCCTATCACCTTCCTGCGTGAGCATGTGATCACCTGTGTTGTGTCGGGTTCTGACGGCTGTGACAGTGGGCGGCTGACGCAGGATCCAACTATCTACAGTGACACCATACCATCGTTTGCAACTTTGGATCATCTGTTTTGCAGCCAACTTTTTTCTGCACAATTTTCTACATTCATCTGTGACTGTTGCTCCAGGCATGCAGGTCACCAGCCATAATAAAGCCAAAGTGCAACTTTTTCTTCTTTTTTCTTATGCATATACTCATCTTGCCAAAATCAGAATATCCATTTGTAACAGGAATTTTATCAATGCCATTTAGCATTTTAGAAAGTAAAACCATAACCATGTTGCAAAGGCTATGATGACACAGGCCAGGCATCCTCAAACTCAGCCTGGTGCATGTGTGCAATGTAGGATCATATGACTGTCACGATAATCCATGAGATGGGTCTGCACTATGTCACGGCTGTCACTATGATCCATGAGAGGTGATCTGCACTATGTCATGCCTGTCACTATGATCCATGTGATGGGTCTGCACTAGGTCACAGCCGTCACTATGATCCTTGAGATGGGTCTGCGCTATGTCATGGCTGTCACTATGAGCCATGAGATGTGATGTGCACTATCTCATGGCTGTCACTATGATCCATGAGATGTGATCTGCACTATGTCATGGCTGTCACTATGATCCATGAGATGTGATCTGCACTATGTCATGGCTGTCACTATGATCCATGAGATGGGTCTGTACTATGTCATGGCTGTCACTATGATCCATGAGATGAGTCTGCACTATGTCACGGCTGTCACTATGATCCATGAGATGGGTCTGTACTATGTCATGGCTGTCACTATGATCCATGAGATGTGATCTGCACTATGTCATGGCTGTCACTATGAGCCATGAGATGTGATCTGCACTATGTCATGGCTGTCACTATGATCCATGAGAGGTGATCTGCACTATGTCATGGCTGTCACTATGATCCATGAGATGTGATCTGCACTATGTAATGGCTGTCACTATGATCCATGAGATGGGTCTGTACTATGTCATGGCTGCCACTATGATCCATGAGATGGGTCTGCACTATGTCACAGTTGCTACTATGATCCATGAGATGTTATATGCACTAAGTCATGGCTGTCACTATGATCCATGAGATGTGATCTGCATTATGTCACGGTTGTCACTATGATCCATGAGATGTTATCTGCACTATGTTGTGGCTGTCATTACAAGCAGCTGCAGCCCACCATCAGTCCAGTGTTTATGTGGAGGGCTGGATTTGCATTACATCATGACTGTCAATATGATGATAATGTTGCTGTCCTATATATATCTGGACACATGGCGACATGCAGCAGGCAGCCTGAAGGCGACTGCACACATCATTGCTGGCCTCTCAAGCACTGCTTCGTTTGACCCACTTCTGCCCAAACAACATCCTGGCCAAAAGAAATATCTCAAAAACTTTTCTTCTTTTGTCACACACTTTTTTTCAAACTATGATTCATGAACAAGACAACTCAAAGAAAATATTATGCACCAAGAAGTCTGTTTTATTTGGTCTCTAATAAAGCAATAATATTGGTTGTGAGTGGAGGAGAGGCAGAGAGTGCCTGTGAGCCATTGTTGGTGGGGACAGGATCCACAAAGTTGCCAAACAATCTGCTGGCTGGCAGTGCTGATAAGGGACATGACCTCAACTCATGGTGCAAAGTTCTCTCTGCCAACATACAACGCCACAGCCACCATCATATCCTACTATCTTGTGTTATAGACTCGTAAAATAGTCACAAAGTTGTAACCTACATTTTGCCTAATTAATAAACATAATGTGTTGTAAATTAATAAATCTCTCATTCAGCTGATAAGCCCATCTGAAGAGGAAGATATTTTGGAAAAAACAGACTTCCTGAAATGAACAAAATTTACTCTAAACAATAATGATATATATAGGCATCAGCACAGAGTGGTGTGGTGTGGGCTGGTGGTGTGTGAGAGGCAGGAAAGGATATATACTGTATGCTGGGCATGTCTGGGCCCACCACCCACCATGCATACATCATTCATACGCCTTGACACAGACCCCATGCAGTCACAAAATGCAATGTTTGATGGCTCTATCTACCTGTATCACACTGTAGAAGGTCTGCCCATCATTTAATTGTTTATGTTATTAATCACTCACTCTGCTTTACAATGTTGAAAACTGGGTTCTTAGACATGAAGGGAATCTTCTTTTTTTTGGCAAAGTCAAGTGCAGAATGGCAAACAGATCAAATTGATAGAATATTTGTCCATCAAGATTGCTGCTATATAAACCAACCATATTTAATGCCTATGCCTGAGAATAACAAAACAGAAAGAGAAACAACTCAATCAAAAGTCCTCGTGATTATGGCTGATGCTGTTGATTAATATAGTTATAATCATAGACGGGCAGAAATGGTGTATGTCATTTGCTAACTGTTGTGGTGATTCATTCAGCAAATGAGGATAATTCAACAATCATGTGCTTGTGTTTTCTCTTTGCAAGCAATTTGTGTGATAGTTTGAGGCATTATTAGCCACAAAAGCAATAATAATAATATATCCTCTAAATGAGGTCTGACAGAAAGTAGTGGCTCAAAAACATGCATCTCTTACTTATCTTATTAAATCCAATGCCATCAAGGTTAATACTAACACATACCAAAAAGGTACAAATATTAATACCTGCTATAACAGGTAAAAATCCGAAACAGGTGTGGACAGAAAGGGTCCTTCATCTCAGTGGTTAGGCAATAACATAATACCCCAATAAGGGCGAGCTTGACCGTCCCTTGACCAGACTGCCAGACATCACTGGCAATATATGTCATAGTCCAGTAATGTGTGGCCTTATGCCTGACACTTTGTCTGAGAACATATTCCTCTGGTGAACATAGTGACATTACTTTTGACACAATGTAAGGATCACTTACACAATGAGGGAATTTCTTTTGACCCAATGTTGAGATCACTTTTACCCTCTCAGCTGCCTTAGACAACTTTGTGCAATGGTGGCTTTGCTGGGGCAACTGCTTAGCTTGTTCCCAGAATGTCAGTCTAATTTCCTACATATCAGACTAATTTGTAATTTATGCCTGGCACTTTGTTAGAAAATCTTGATTTCTTTAGGCACAAACATTGTTACACCATAAAGTTGGCATGGGACTTTCACTTGCCTTACATCAAGGCTTCTTGCAACACAAGGTTGGCATGGGGCTATCACTTGCCTTACATCAAGGCTTCTTGCAACACAAGGTTGGTATGGGGCTATCACTTGCCTTACATCAAGGCTTCTTGCAACACAAGGTTGGTATGGGGCTATCACTTGCCTCACATCAAGGCTTCTTGCAACACAGAGTTGGCATGGGGCCTTCACTTGCCTCACATCAAGGCTTCTTACAACACAAGGTTGGCATGGGGCTATCACTTGCCTTACATCAAGGCTTCTTACAACACAAGGTTGGCATGGGGCTATCACTTGCCTTACATCAAGGCTTCTTGCAACACAAGGTTGGTATGGGGCTATCACTTGCCTCACATCAAGGCTTCTTGCAACACAGAGTTGGCATGGGGCTATCACTTGCCTTACATCAAGGCTTCTTACAACACAAGGTTGGTATGGGGCTATCACTTGCCTCACATCAAGGCTTCTTGCAACACAGAGTTGGCATGGGGCCTTCACTTGCCTCACATCAAGGCTTCTTACAACACAAGGTTGGCATGGGGCTATCATTTGCCTTACATCAAGGCTTCTTGCAACACAGAGTTGGCATGGGGCCTTCACTTGCATTACATCAAGGCTTCTTGCAACACAAGGTTGGCATGGGGCCTTCACTTGCATTACATCAAGGCTTCTTACAACACAAGGTTGGCATGGGGCCTTCACTTGCATTACATCAAGGCTTCTTGCAACACAAGGTTGGCATGGGGCTATCACTTGCATTACATCAAGGCTTCTTGCAACACAAGGTTGGCATGGGGCTATCACTTGCCTCACATCAAGGCTTCTTACAACACAAGGTTGGCATGGGGCTATCACTTGCCTTACATCAAGGCTTCTTACAACACAAGGTTGGCATGGGGCTATCACTTGCCTTACATCAAGGCTTCTTACAACACAAGGTTGGCATGGGGCTATCACTTGCCTCACATCAAGGCTTCTTACAACACAAGGTTGGCATGGGGCTATCACTTGCCTTACATCAAGGCTTCTTACAACACAAGGTTGGCATGGGGCCTTCACTTGCCTCACATCAAGGCTTCTTGCAACACAGAGTTGGCATGGGGCCTTCACTTGCATTACATCAAGGCTTCTTGCAACACAAGGTTGGCATGGGGCCTTCACTTGCATTACATCAAGGCTTCTTGCAACACAAGGTTGGCATGGGGCCTTCACTTGCATTACATCAAGGCTTCTTGCAACACAAGGTTGGCATGGGGCTATCACTTGCATTACATCAAGGCTTCTTGCAACACAAGGTTGGCATGGGGCTATCACTTGCCTTACATCAAGGCTTCTTACAACACAAGGTTGGCATGGGGCTATCACTTGCCTTACATCAAGGCTTCTTACAACACAAGGTTGGCATGGGGCTATCACTTGCCTTACATCAAGGCTTCTTACAACACAAGGTTGGCATGGGGCTATCACTTGCCTTACATCAAGGCTTCTTACAACACAAGGTTGGCATGGGGCCTTCACTTGCCTCACATCAAGGCTTCTTGCAACACAGAGTTGGCATGGGGCCTTCACTTGCATTACATCAAGGCTTCTTGCAACACAAGGTTGGCATGGGGCCTTCACTTGCATTACATCAAGGCTTCTTGCAACACAAGGTTGGCATGGGGCCTTCACTTGCATTACATCAAGGCTTCTTGCAACACAAGGTTGGCATGGGGCTATCACTTGCATTACATCAAGGCTTCTTACAACACAAGGTTGGCATGGGGCTATCACTTGCCTTACATCAAGGCTTCTTACAACACAAGGTTGGCATGGGGCTATCACTTGCCTCACATCAAGGCTTCTTACAACACAAGGTTGGCATGGGGCTATCACTTGCCTTACATCAAGGCTTCTTACAACACAAGGTTGGCATGGGGCCTTCACTTGCCTCACATCAAGGCTTCTTGCAACACAGAGTTGGCATGGGGCCTTCACTTGCATTACATCAAGGCTTCTTGCAACACAAGGTTGGCATGGGGCCTTCACTTGCATTACATCAAGGCTTCTTGCAACACAAGGTTGGCATGGGGCCTTCACTTGCATTACATCAAGGCTTCTTGCAACACAAGGTTGGCATGGGGCTATCACTTGCATTACATCAAGGCTTCTTGCAACACAAGGTTGGCATGGGGCTATCACTTGCCTTACATCAAGGCTTCTTACAACACAAGGTTGGCATGGGGCTATCACTTGCCTTACATCAAGGCTTCTTACAACACAAGGTTGGCATGGGGCCTTCACTTGCCTTACATCAAGGCTTCTTACAACACAAGGTTGGCATGGGGCTATCATTTGCCTTACATCAAGGCTTCTTGCAACACAGAGTTGACATGGGGCCTTCACTTGCCTCACATCAAGGCTTCTTGCAACACAAGGTTGGTATGGGGCTATCACTTGCCTCACATCAAGGCTTCTTACAACACAAGGTTGACATGGGGCTATCACTTGCCTTACATCAAGGCTTCTTACAACACAAGGTTGGCATGGGGCTATCATTTGCCTTACATCAAGGCTTCTTGCAACACAGAGTTGACATGGGGCTATCACTTGCCTCACATCAAGGCTTCTTGCAACACAGAGTTGGCATGGGGCCTTCACTTGCCTCACATCAAGGCTTCTTGCAACACAAGGTTGGCATGGGGCTATCACTTGCCTCACATCAAGGCTTCTTACAACACAAGGTTGGCATGGGGCTATCACTTGCCTTACATCAAGGCTTCTTACAACACAAGGTTGGCATGGGGCTATCACTTGCCTCACATCAAGGCTTCTTACAACACAAGGTTGGCATGGGGCTATCACTTGCCTTACATCAAGGCTTCTTGCAACACAAGGTTGGCATGGGGCTATCATTTGCCTCACATCAAGGCTTCTTGCAACACACGGTTGGCATGGGGCTATCACTTGCCTTACATCAAGGCTTCTTGCAACACAAGGTTGGCATGGGGCTATCACTTGCCTTACATCAAGGCTTCTTGCAACACACGGTTGGCATGGGGCTATCACTTGCCTTACAGGCAGACACCACAAATCACTGCTGATCCAGAGTCAATCCAACAGTTTTGCCATCCTGCCTCGTGAAATCCAAAATCCACAGAAAAACTTGCTCCATTCTATCCAAAACTGTCCACATCAACAACATTTTGATAATAAAACTAAAATCTAGGCTCACTGGTTATTCTTTAACAAAAATTACTAATTTGGAAAGAAGTATGCAAATCTGGAAGTTTTATTATAAATAGCTGGGGAAGATTGTCTCTCCACTCCCACCATACATCCTCCCCATCAAGCAGCTGTCTACACTTTTAACAGTGTCAAGCTGCAGGAATACAAACCTGCAGGAAAGCACCACTTGTTTATTATGCACAGAATTCAGCTAATATGCTAACACACGAGTAACACCCTTATTACTGTATTATTTTTCTCTTATTTCATAATCACTAATCTTTAATTGTATGATTAGTTGCATAAGTGTTTGACAGTAAACCATCTTTAAACATTCAGATGCAATACTCAAACTGTTTAAAAAAAGAAATAATTTAACAATAATTGATCTCTGTGCTTTTCAGGGCTGAACATTAAGTGCATTCCCCCTGACATGTTTTGGGACCTTTGGGCCAGTGGTTTGAAACTTCTACTGGCCAGGATATAATGAATATTTGTTATATTTTCATTGTTTTGGGTCAGCAAATTTTCCTTGCAAATTTTCCCAAGTTTCTTGTAAATTCACTAAATAAATTGCTATCTGTCAGGATGTTTCATATTGATATTTAGTTGCATGTATCTCAGTTTGATGATCAACAAATCATACAAGTATTCAAGCAATTTTCACATATTTGATTTGGGGTGAAGATTGCTAATATACAACAATTCAAATTATCTTAATATTGACTCTGAGTCCCCCACATTTACAGACGGTCGCCATGACAACAAAAAAACAACCAATCATTGCCATAGCCTAATCAGATTGGGGAAAGGTCCCCAGGAGTGCATGTGTGCAATATCTAAGGTAAATGTCAAACCATTCTGGCTGTATTGTGCACACAAGTAATTTACCACAGACGCACAGTTGCACACACAGACGCACGCACAGACGCAGCTCAATTTAATGCTTTTCGCATTGTGAAGAATGCAGGGGACAATAATTGCTCCGCTCTCTTGTGGGTACAAAAGGTTATAGAGTGTTGACTTGTGTACACATATGGAGTTATGCCCTAAGATTGTCTCTTTACTTACAGCCATGACAGTGACCAGTGTACAATGGTAATGCCCTCTGGTGGTGACTATTATGGTCTATTGAGGTTACCTGGGCACAACCAACCTGTGCACTGATATGCTTATAGTTTGGTTATAGGAAATCATTGGTGGTGACAGCACAGATTTCAAGAGGTTTGATATAAGCTTACAGTTCTACCCTTTCAATGCTTACAGTTCTGCCCTTTCAATGCTTACAGTTCTGCCCTTTCAAGGGGTTTGATATAAGCATTCAGTTCTGCCCTTTCAAGGGGTTTGATATAAGCATACAGTTCTACCCTTTCAAGGGGTTTGATATAAGCGTACAGTTCTGCCCTTTCAAGGGGTTTGATATAAGCATACAGTTCTACCCTTTCAAGGGTTTGATATAAGCGTACGGTTCTGCCCTTTCAAGAGGTTTGATATAAACATACAGTTCTACCCTTTCAAGGAGTCTGATAAAGTTTACAGTTTTGCCCTTTTGAGTACTTTGATGTAAGCTCTGCAGTTCTTTGATAGAGGCGTATATTTCCATCTTTCCAATAGGCTGTGCATGGATGCTGACATCATTATCTTGTGCAATAATTCAGCTCTGAATTGTGTGGCAGTTAAATCTCAACATGCTCAAATTGTGGCAATGGTGAACTGTGAACTATAAAACTGCATGTTGCCCTTTTCTAGTGGTGAAATTTGACCTGACGCTGAGTAAGAATGTCACATGACAGACTATGTCTGGAACTTATCATTCTATTGAAGTTTTCTGTGGCATTCTAACCATGATGGGTTCACTGGTCATTCCTTCTCAGAATCTGCATTTTCTTATGCTTATTAATAAAGGATGGGCAATAACCTTTATAAACATCATCAACACTTGATTATTTACCATACATTAACATCATTCAAATACAAGTTTGCAGCCTTAATTTTACTTCACTTTACAGGCATTGAAAATGTTGCTGACAAATCTTGACTGTTACCATTCCTTATGAACCTAATTAGGCTGTAAGGGTCCATTCTGGGACTGGAATAGCATTCAAAATTGTACCATTTTTGCACACTTCCCAATAAAAAAAAATCCAAATTCCACCCACAGACTTTCCCAATTTGTAAAGCAAGCTTTATAGTCAAAGGAACCATGATGCCACCTGCTGCGACAGTCAAGCTAGTGTCTATTGTTCAAAGCAAAGGTGTCACAAGAATTGGGCTGTCTGCTGGCCCAACATTTGTCTACATTGTGGCTCTGATCATTCCCTGACACAGTCACTTGACATGACTCACCAATCAGAGCACAAATACCCACTACTCATGAATAACTGATGAATATTCAGAACAAGTAGATTCTGCTCTAGGATCCTATCGCTATGTCAGCCTTTGACACCAGGAGGAGCCTGAAACTCATTCAAAATGAATCCTAACTGAGAACAACAAACCATATTCAAATCTTATAAAGAGTTTCATGGAAGAGTATGAAAAATAATCAAACTGTAAAGAGCTATGGGGTAAAGTGATTGAGTGGTGGGTGTGCTTTGGAAATTAAATTGTCTTTCATTTTGATAGGACACAGCTTTTTTCCTGTTTCTATGATATTACAGTGATTATCTACTGCTTCCATTATAAATTAACTGAGGCAATATTACACTTTTTGAAAATAGAATAAAAAGCTTTCAACACATTTCTATCTGACCTTCAGAATTTCTCAATGTTTTTTTTCTTCAGAATACTGGTATTATTATTTCACAGAGGACATGTCTTCTCTGTGACATGGGCCTCATACATCAGGATTTAATTTGGATGTTCAAGCATTAAGTGAATAAGGTTTTGTATTGAAATGTGACCATTTCATCTTTTCAATTTTGGTCAAGTATGCCAAGTGGCCAATATAATGCTGTTCTTTAAACACTACATTTTTCAATTGTGAATTATCATATTTAGTTGTAATGTGATAATGGGCAAAATATTATCAAATAACTACAGCCTGTGACACAATCATGGCCAGAAGCTGCCAAGTGAGATCTGAAGGACATAATTACAATTAAGTTGGGCTGGTCTGTCAGCCTTAGCAACACATCAAACAAATATAACTAAAAGCGGATTTGAATAAACATGCTAAATAGTCTGACTAATTAAAGATGAATCATAAATTTAATTCATCCTTGTTGATGTTTCAAATGATGAGCAAACAAACACAAGGACAAAGAGATTGGGGATTAGTGGAATGCTGGCAGAGTTCCTGTAGTCTGGTCCCAGGTCAGCAGAGAGAGTTCCTGTAAAGTCTGGTACCAGGTCGCATAACATCATCAGGCTGCATCCTCCTCATGTCCATTACACTGCAAATTACATTCTAAACTACTTGTCATCAGCAAATTGGATCATTAAATTTGAATCCTTGTTGTGCTGAGCTATTAATAATTCTGGTTAAGCAGAAACATGAAATTCAACAAAGGTTCAACCGGATTGCTTTGTAAACTTTTAGATGTTTGTACACTTAGCGCTGTCATACCAGCCGTCAGCATGATTACCTCACCCTATAACCATATATATGTCCTCTATCAGAATAGGAAAGCAAGGCAGTACAATCAATAATCATACAATATACCAATGCTTCTCCAATCCTGAATGATATGAGGATGAGCATTAAAAATGAGCATTAAAAATATGACCTAAAATATCAAAGGTATTTTTGAATACTCAAATTATGCCAAATTTTGGAAATTGAAGGTCCTTTGTCCAAAAACCCTACATTTATCAGATCTGCTCTTCAACTTTAAAACTACAACAAACAAGTGTTACGAAGACCAGGAAAAGCTTTGATCAGAGATCAGTTTATTGCTTCATATTTAGCAATAGTCAGTTCGGGTATAGTGCATGTTATGCAGTATTTGCGTACTGCTGATGTGTGTACAAGTATGTGTCAGCCTGGCTGGCCAAAGTTCAATGCTGCCAGCACTATGCATAAGCACCAATGCTATGTCATTGTATGCAAAACCCACCGCCTGCCATCACAAAACACCAAGCCTCCAAACTTTGTAACCTCAGTGTGCCCTGCTGTATATTTTTCTCGGTTAATGTTTGCCACCATGATATGCCAACTGCATCAGCATAGCCAATTTTACAGAGCCTGTCCTGTATTTGAGGTCAGCGTCGCCAAACAATGTAGAAATGCTGATAAGGTCTCCTCCTTATCTCTTGTTTCAATTCAGCACATGATTCAATAGGCACACTTGACACTGCACAGCAATTGATTTATGAGTGAGGTTAGCCCCTTGTCGTGTGTGATGGGGACTGGGGTAGGGGTAGGACCACCTCATGACTGGGCCAGCAACTATGTGGCCTGTACAGCACCACCACAGCTTCTCACTTCCTCCAGGAATGTCCTGTTGGTATCTGTGACACAAACAACACGATCAGGCTGGGTGCAGGCCGCTAGCAGCACTGCTCTGGAGCGTTTAGGTGGGCCTTGTCTAAAGTTGGGTAAAAATGTTCATAAATGGGACAATGGATCTACTCAAATTCAAAATACACTGGGGGGGTATAACAGCATCAGAACAAACACACCATCCTAGTGACTTATGTTTTCTTGAGAATATAGGGTGTCTTACTGATGATCCCTGTCTAAACTCTGAGAGGGATAATGAGGCTGTATGCCTGGTTGGTTGGCTTGTAGCCAGGCTGTGACAGGACAAGTGTGTGCTGATCATTAGTACTGCGTGGTGGAGCTAGTACATATATATCTAGCATGTTGCATTCCAAAGATCGCAGCAGAGTATCTGCACTGTATTACACTGCCATTGTCATGTGAACAATCACACATATCATCAATGATCAACCCCTACTGTATAAATAAACCTGATACCTTACTCTTGTATGAAAAACGTTCTTGCACTTTAAACAAGTTAACAATAGCATCACACATCATCATCATAAAAAAGATACAGCGACTGACAGGACCCCTCATAGATGCATAGCTTAATAATAAGCCATGTCTGCATGACGTTGCTGGGGCATTCACTTATCTATTCCCATATACAGAAACCCATAGATACACATTATGCCACAGCATAATAAAATGCTCAAATGGAAGTTGGTGTGTTGTGGGCCTATTTGACCTATGTTTAATTATGTTATATCACACATGAGAAAAATTAATTATAATCCAATTAACTTTGTCTTTGTACATGGTTCTTTGTGAGTGAGGCATGATGAGCTAATACATGGGGCATTGTCCCATTCTTCACACATCCTGGTAAGACTACCAGCCTCCCGTGACGTCATACCATATTAAACTTCCTCATGAAAGCCAACTGTTCTACACTTTCCTCCAAACTTTGCTGCCTTAAATAGGCTGCGTCTGCTGAGGGGTGAGTCCCAGGTCACAGAGCTGCTACACAAATAGTGGTACAAGTTAACACCCTGCATCACCGAGCAGATCAAGCAACTCCAGGATCAAGTTATAGTGGTGGCAGTGGCAATTTTCTCGCCACCCATTTGGCTAATATGTCCCATGATTTCATCAAACATAAGGCTTAAACATTTGCTCAGACATACATTTTCACATTGGTGAACATTTTTGGCTGGTAAATGAAAGAAAAACTATGCAAACCACAAGTCAATTTAGGATGAGGCAAAAAGGCCTACCAATATTCTGGTGTTGACGAAATATAAGTGTACTGATAATTAGTTCACAAATGCTTACAAGTTACAACAAAAGATGGGGGTTAGTTGATGACTAATTGACTAAGTGACAAGGCCTGGATTTGCCTTCCAGTGGGGATGCAGGGTGTATTTGCCACGTAGCCATGATTCAGGTCACATGATCTCACACTGCTCAGTCTATACCTGGCACAGTCCATATCTGGGACATCACCAACTCCATCATGTTGCCTACTCAGGCCTTGACATATGCACTGGCCCCGTGGCACCAGATTCTCTGTTTGGGCCAGTGAATGGTCTGTTTTAGCGGCCCAGTTGGGCAACCATATTTTTGGTCTTTTAGTAGCCAAAACTATCTTGATTTTATTCTAATCCTTGATAGATATTTGTCTCATATCACAATCAATGGACTTGTATTTTTTTATTGAGACAAGTATCCCCCACAAAGACATTAGTCACAAAACAGCCATGTAGACAACTCTCTTCATTGTATCACTCATCCTATTATCCTTAGAAACTTCAGGCCACCACTTCTCATGCTCTGGTGGGCCAACCGGACAACCAACATTTTTCTCTTTATGTCAAAGCCTGCCTACTGCACCTTGATTTTCACCAGAGCTAATAGAAATCTAAAGAGCAAGGTGAGGTCACACATCTTAACTCTTAGCGAAGTATTAAATTTAATATTTAAATTTAATTAAAAGATACCTATCCTTTCAATCTGTTAAGGTACTTAACTTGATGAGGAATACATGTGCACTGTCTCATCTCCAGTTGTTTAAAAATCCTGATCATGACAATAAGTCTTTGAAAGCTTTGGAACTAATCACATTTAAATCTATGTTAGGCTGGTCGCTGACAGCCGCGAGTGAGCGTGACGAGAGGTTTTTTTCATCAAAATCCACCAACTTTCGGCCGCCGATGTGAAATAACTATACGTTGTACAGTTATGAAACTTTGCATGATTATAGATACATCCAAGAACTATAACCTACCGCAAACAGAATTAAGATTGCTTGAATATCTTCAGAGATACGGCGATGTTTTTAGGAGGTGTTTGACGTTTTTTCACTTGTCTAGTTTTTGCGTAAATGAAAAACGGCCTTTTGGATGCAGTAAACAAATTGATTTCCACACCTTAGTTATGAACGGATTTTCTTCAAATAAAAAGTAAAAAAAAATTCAAATCAACAGCTTTCTAAAACTGTTTGAGAATTTAAAAAAAGTTAATTTTAAGTATTTGTAGATTCGATTTTAGAGTTTAGTTTTGCAGCATTACCTGGACCCTTTTGGGACTTCAAATTCTCACGTGGATTCCATATAAGGAGGTCTTTGACTGTGTTGACAAAAATTTGACAATGATTGTGAAAACTAAACTGTGGAAACTGTGATTGGTGGAGCATGTTTTTCTTGTTTTGAGCCTTTGGCTCAGGTTCTTGAGATAGTCACGTGACACGATGCGGTACCTTTGAAGTCAGCATTGTGACGTCAGAGGATCTGCAACATCATCATTCCCCCAGGCCTATTTCACAGCTTCAAAGCATAGGAAATAGTAAGTATAGCTCCTAGGGTAAGTAAGATGCTTTAACATGTGGTCTTGCTATGGTAAATCACAAACTTTGTCAAGTCAAATAATTTGTCAAGTCACATACTTTGTCAAGTCACATAATTTGTCAAGTCACATACTATTTCAAGTCACATAATTTGTCAAGTCACACACTTTGTCAAGTCACAAATTATGTCAAGTCACATACTTTGTCAAGTCACATACTTTGTCAAGTCACATACTTTGCCAAGTCACACACTATGACAAGTCAATACACATGCTATGTCAAGTCACATGCTATGGTAAGTCACATACTATGTCAAGTCGCATACTTTGTCAAGTCACATACTTTGTCAAGTCACATACTTTGTCAAGTCACATACTTTGTCAAGTCACATACTTTGTCAAGTCACATACTTTGACAAGTCACATAATTTGTCAAGTCACATACTATGACAAGTCACATAATTTGTCAAGTCGCATACTTTGACAAGTCACATACTTTGACAAGTCACATAATTTGTCAAGTCATATACTATGTCAAGTCACACACTATGTCAAGTCATATACTATGTCAAGTCACACACTATGTCAAGTCACATAATTTGTCAAGTCGCATACTTTGACAAGTCACATTATTTGACAAGTCACATAATTTGTCAAGTCACATACTTTGACAAGTCACATAATTTGTCAAGTCACATACTATGTCAAGTCACACACTATGTCAAGTCACATACTATGTCAAGTCACATACTATGTCAAGTCACACACTATGTCAAGTCACATACTTTGTCAAGTCACATACTTTGTCAAGTCACATACTTTGACAAGTCACATAATTTGTCAAGTCACATACTATGTCAAGTCACACACTATGTCAAGTCACATACTATGTCAAGTCACAAACTATGTCAAGTCACAAACTATGTCAAGTCACATACTTTGTCAAGTCACATATTATGTCAAGTCACATACTTTGTCAAGTCACATACTTTGTCAAGTCACATACTTTGTCAAGTCACATACTTTGACAAGTCACATACTTTGACAAGTCACATAATTTGTCAAGTCGCATACTTTGACAAGTCACATAATTTGTCAAGTCACATACTTTGACAAGTCACATACTTTGACAAGTCACTTAATTTGTCAAGTCACATACTTTGACAAGTCACATAATTTGTCAAGTCACATACTATGTCAAGTCACATAATTTGACAAGTCATCTAATTTGTCAAGTCACATAATTTGTCAAGCCACACACTTTGACAAGTCACATACTATGTCAAGTCACATACTATGTCAAGTCACATACTATGTCAAGTCACATACTTTGTCAAGTCACATACCTTGTCAAGTAAGATACTTTGACAAGTCACATACTTTGACAAGTCACATAATTTGTCAAGTCACAAAATTTGTCAAGTCACATAATTTGTCAAGTCACATACTATGTCAAGTCACATAATTTGTCAAGTCACACACTTTGACAAGTCACATACTATGTCAAGTCACACACTTTGACAAGTCACATACTATGTCAAGTCACATACTTTGTCAAGTCACATACCTTGTCAAGTAAGATACTTTGACAAGTCACATACTTTGACAAGTCACATAATTTGTCAAGTCACAAAATTTGTCAAGTCACATAATTTGTCAAGTCATATACTATGTCAATTCACATAATTTGTCAAGTCACACACTTTGACAAGTCACATACTTTGACAAGTCACATACTTTGTCAAGTCACATACTATGTCAAGTCACATACTTTGACAAGTCACATACTTTGACAAGTCACATACTTTGACAAGTCACATAATTTGTCAAGTCACATACTATGTCAAGTCACATAATTTGTCAAGTCACACACTTTGACAAGTCACATACTATGTCAAGTCACACACTTTGACAAGTCACATACTATGAAAAGTCGCATACTATGAAGTCACATACTTTGCCAAGTCACACACTATGACAAGTCAATACACATGCTATGGTAAGTCACAAGACACATATGGCAAGTCACTTTGGAAAATCACATGCTGTGGTCTGTCACTTTTATGGTAAGTCACAGCCACATGCTATGGTAAGTCACATGGTGAGGTCTTTATATGGTAAGTCACAGTCACATGCTATGGTAAGTCACATGGTGAGGTCTTTATATGGTACGTCACATGGGCGTGCTATGCTGAGAGTAAACTTAGAGGAAAAGCCAATTAGAGAAACCAGTCACATTTAAGTGATAGTCAGTTAAGAAAATTACATTTGAGAGAAATTCAATTACATTTGAATGAAACTCAATTACAATAGAAAGAATATCAATTACATTCAAGAAAAAGCTAATTTCAATCAAGAGAAATCCAATTATATTTGAAAGTCAATTACACTTGAGAGAAATTCAATTGCATTTAAGAGAGTCAATTACATTCGAGAGAATATCAATTACATTTGAGAGAAAGTCAATTACATTCGAGAGAAAGTCAATTACATTTGAGGGAATATCAATTACATTCGAGAGAAAGTCAATTACATTTGAGAGAAAGTCAATTACAATCGAGAGAAATCCAATTACATTCGAGAGAAAGTCAATTACAATCGAGAGAAATCCAATTACATTCGAGAGAAAGTCAATTACAACCGAGAGAATATCAATTACATTCAAGAGAAAGTCAATTACAATCGAGAGAAATCCAATTTCATTTGAGAGAAATCCAATTACATTCGAGAGAAAGTCAATTACAATCGAGAGAAATCCAATTTCATTTGAGAGAGATCCAATTACATTTGAGAGAAAGCTAACTTCCCTATTATTGCTAACATGCCTGGTCTACAATTCAGAATTCGGCCTTCTAAATTATTACATTATGTTTGAAACAAGTCTCAAAATTACTGCAATAGAAACACTGTCTGCACTTGAAAAATTATTTCCTGTGGTCAGCATAAGGGATAAAGGTGTCATGGCTGTCATCACTTCGTGTTTACCACAATTGCATTTAATTCATAACTTGTTTCTTACTGGCTGTTATTACTTTAATCTCCTTGAGAGAAATTATTAAAGTAACATCTCAAAAATCTTTTAATATAAAATAGGTGGATATTGATAAAACTTAAATTGTTATTTCACAATTTGCGAAGGTTTCCTTCCCCTTTAATTAATGTTACCGGATTCCAAAAGTAATTCAGAATATTTTCTTAAAGAGAAAACAATTACTGATAACTTTATTCCCTTTGCAAATATTTTATTAATCCTTTAAGTTTAAAGTACTCAAATCCACAGCAGTCCTGAAATTATAAAGTACTGAAATTATAAAGTAGAATATTATAATTGCTCATTGATGACTTCTTCGTAACGCACAAGCCCAGTAGCCACGTCAAGGCCAGCCATCACCATACTGGGTTTCTTTTTTGTTACCCAGAAAGACCAACACAGTGGAATAGCCAGTATTGCATATTTGAAATGACTGCTATCAATTTTAGATCATATTACAACATCATTGTAATTATTGAAAACCCCTGGCTACACCACCCAAGTTGCTTGATGTTTAAGCACAACATCAAGTATGTTGGAGAAAACTGGGCTTATCTAGCAAGCAAATAGAACAAAGCAGCATATTAATTTGCAAATAACAGAGTTAGTTTTGAAAATTGAAAATTTGCTAAAAGAAGTTTATAATAACTCATAATAATGAACTGAAAAAACATTTAACAATTTTTTTACATTCATAAGGTTAAGGTCATGCATCGTAATATTTAAATAAATATTGCATTCAACATAAACAAGTGAAACTCTCCTAATCTTCTCATACTTATTTTGCAGTATAATCTACAACATCTGCCACCATCTGCAACAAAAAAAAACTAAAAAAACCAAAGACCTCCAGGGCTTGACATACGCACTGGCCCGGTGGCCCGGGGCCACCAGATCTTCTGTTTGGGCCAGTGAATGCTCTGTTGTAGTGGCCCAGTTGGGCAACCATATTTTTTGTCTTTTAGTGGCCCAAACTATCTTGATTTTATTATTCTAATCCTTGATAGATATCACAATCAATATTTGATCCTATTATCCATAGAAACTTTGGGCCACCACTTCTAATGCTCTGGTGGCCCAACTGGGCAACCAACATTTTTCTCTTTATGTCAAGGCCTGGACCTCCCGAGGCTAGGCCATGTGACTCCAGATGAGGAGGTTCAAGTCAAATAAGGAGTCACAGAAGCCTTGTACAGATTGTAGAATGCAGTTGCCAGGACCTGGATTATTACATGTTTTACATATTAAAATCTTACATAGGCTGCACAGCAACTGATGTAACATCACTTAAAGAACACTGCAATCAAAATAGAATTTCTTTTATGAAAAACATCAGAAAATCACGAAATGAACCAAAAATAAGATCTTATTCAACATGTACTTAAAATAATGGACATTAACAATAATATTCTTATTGTGTAATAGAATGATATTAAACAAAATCATTTTGTATCTAAATATTAATGAATCTCTTTGTTTTTCATTGCCCCCCAGTTTGCTTATAGAAATTTTGCTTTAACATCTTCCATTCTTCATAAGATTTTACCGCGACGCTGAAATTTAGAAATTTTTTGTAGAATATTTGTTTTGACCTCCCTTGATTCAGTGTCATAACTCAGCTATTGGAATGCATTTTACTTTGCATATACCCATTTAAGATATTGCCAGGAATATTACCTGTAATATGATGCAAAAATTTTGTAAATATTCCTATGCATTGCGAAGATATCGTATTTTGAATGGAAAAAATCCATTTTGTTGAAAAAAAGGCGCTTTTTTCGGGTACAAAAATAGATATGCACAATTTTACAAATTTAAACCTAAATATTTAAATCAAATTTCAAACTTAAACACCTTTAACTGAAATTCCCTCTTTATTGATATGCCATTAATGAGATTTCAAAAGATAATGGTTGAATCTGTGATAATATTTTTTTTATCACATCTTGAAAAGTGATATTCAGAATAGCTTTTTGTAATTTTACGCGTAAAAATGGCAAAGTCCAATGCAATAAATTTGATTTTTAGGACCTCTATATTTCTCCACTGTCAACATATTGCCTTTTGATATCTTAGAAACATGCTTATGTAGTAACAGTTAGTTATTTTGAACCAAATGGTAACTTCTGAGATCATTTTTTTGCAAATAGTGACTGCTCAAAAATGGCCCGGAGCCCAAATTTGTTCCTCAGCCGAAGCTGAATCACAAAAAAGGCCAAAATTCGGAGCTTAAAAATTAAATATCTCCACAACCGTTTGACGGATCTTCTTCATCTTTTTTTTGTTTAATTTCTGTCAATGAGCTCTATACAATAGGCCCATAAAATATGCAAATTAGACAATTAAATTTTTTGAGTGTCCACCCTATCTATGTTACAATTTGCTTTTTCACAATTTAGTTTAATGGGTCTGACCAGGAAGTATTGCTCATGCAAATAAACTGATTTAATAGCAGCCCAACGGCTAACTGTTTACCAGCTTCAACCAGGAAATTTCCTTGTTAGAGACAAAATTTATCAGGTATGAAGCTTCAAGGTACAGTTATAAAAATTGACTCTTGATGGCTATTCTTAATTCCCATTACTTTTTTGGGTATTTCTTTAAAATGTTTGAGATTTATTTATCTATATATTAGACTCTAGACACCAAGGAGTTAAAAATGTTAATCAGAAAACTGCCAAACATTTTAGAAGAATAAGAACTTCCTTCCTTCCTTAGGACAGCAATCTCCATTTTAACTCATTTTTCATATCACTAACACATGGCATGTCCAAGCCAATCTTGCAAAAAAATTGTTTTAAGGATAAAATCAAATCATATGCAATCTTTAAAAAATAAGAAAATATCAAAATAGCCATGAACCTTGTCATTTCTTATCATTCCAACACAAGGTGACTTTGATCTTTTGACTTTAGATTGACCTTGGAATTTGAAAGTTATGTGTAATACTAAATACTTAAGATTAGGAACACCTAAAATCAGTTCCCTAGAAAATGTGGAGATCCGATCAAATTCAGTGAAGTTTGGCTCATATATTTCTCAATTACATTTTTGTATGTGCAATTTTATATTTTCTTGTAATTTAAATCATTTCTAATATAAACTTCTCCAACTACCCTATTTCATCATTCTTGGAAAGTGTCCTAAATTATATTAATTATGGTAAGCAACAGACAGTTATTGATGTGGTGATTTGTTCATTCTCCAGTATGCTGCTTTTAAGCTTATTTTGTAAATAAAGAAGATATATAAAATGCCCTTTGGCCTTGAAAAAGTACAATATATTATTAGCAATTTCATCTCAAAAAGGGCAATTCTTTGTCATCTTTAAGGTTGATCTGGCCTCTATTTCACATCTGTGCACTTAGCTTTAAATATTTTCCATCTCTTTATTCAACATTTAATAAAATGGGGAAGATGCTTAAATTGGCATCTATTGTTTTGTGACCTGCAATTTTTTATTCAATAAATGTTGTGCGCAATGATGAGTATCAAGTATCTGGCATCCTTAAACCATAGGCCGATTGCGGGTTACCATCTTGTTTTTTTAATGATTAGATTTTAGAGAGTTTTTTGTGCACTTCCGATTGTAATTGTGCAGTTCCGGCGTGTTGTTTTCAATGGGGCAGTATGGCGACCCGCAATCGGCCTATGGAGTAATTCTTTCCTTTCTCTATGCTTAAACATAGCCTGGTTTGGATGATCAAAGTCGCCAATGACTCGCGCGCTATACCTATTCAATTGAGCATGGCGCGACAAGCACAACTTTCGAAACAAGACAAGTCAATTTTTTATCCGTGGAGCAATTATAATGCAGAATTTTTTCATGAAACATATTCATTACCGATCTTAACAATACAGTGTAATATTCTGTAACGTGTTTCAAATAAACATCACCATTTCTAAATGTTTGACGGCTGAGGCCTCCTCAGTGCCATCGAGAGGGAAAGCAGGGAAGCCATCTTGGCCAGACTGCCAGTTCCCACTCCACAGAAATAAAAGTTCCCAAAAGCATGTGTAACCGTTATAAACTTCAACAAAACTTCACCAAGTACGAGATTAAATCTATGGCTACGTACCCTGATGATTTATGTAGATTGTCTGTCCGTTGTTTTAGCGCTGATGTGGGTGGTTTTTGCTCGGTTTGCAGTGTGGTGTTTGTCGCTGAGGGAGGCGGATGTCCTGAGATTCGTCAGGTCTGCTTCCCCGACTGTCATCCGATATTCACAATGACTCACGATGAAACATGTTCCACACTCGTGATGCCCCAGTCAAAACACATCCAATGCCTTTTGCCAGTGTCTTAGATGACGTGTAATGGCAACTGTTAAAGTTTCTAAACTTTAAACATCGCGGTAAATGACACACAGTTGAAGGATGGAGGGAAGGTTATTAGAGCGAGACGTCACGTGACTTTCCATCGAGCGGCTCCTGGCAATGAGAAGGTCAAAGCAATCACCGCGACCATCTGACTTCCCGCCAAATTTAACCCCCATTGCAAATATTCTGGAAATTATCAAGAAATGCATTTCTCACATTAGTTTGGCGGAGATCTTAAATTATATTAACATTATGTGGTCAAAATTAGATTTTCTTTTACCTGAAATGAATAACTTGAAATCAATTTCCTCATTAGCCACAATTTTTATTAATGTTTTCTAGGTATATTTGTTTACACTAGTGTTTCAATGTGGATAATGTTTTAGTGCTCATAATATTGTATATGACTTATAAATGGTCATTTACTCGAAAATCTCATTTAAAGGTACAACACAAAAATTCATAAAATGGCTTGGACAATTCCTGCAGAGGAACCAGTCGAGCAACAGGGTGTACTCATTTTTGGTAAACCAACCAATATGATGAATGCCCTTGATAGCATAGATGTCGTCCTAGCTGGGCACGATATTTATGAAACATATGGTATCACTAAACCTTCAGACAGCAAATCAGTGTCATGTCAGAATTTCGAAAAATATGGCGAATGCCGCTTTGGGGATAAATGTAAATTTCTTCATTCTGTTGCCAAAAGGCGCAAACTAGCTCAATGATGTTACGAGGGGGATATGAGGACTATCACATTTGACAAAAAATTTGAAGATTGTAGTCTAAACATTGTAAAAAATGAAGATCATAGTTTAAGCAATGTAAAAAATGTTAATCTAAATGAAAGCTATTGCTTTAATAATAATCATGGAATGTCGCATTGTTCTGTGAAAAGTAACAATTTAATGAATCATTTGAGGAGTAACTATTTAATGGATCGCACAAAATATGGTAACAGTGCATGTATTAATGATAATAATGACAAAATTTTATATATGCATGCAGATTTTATCAGTGAGAGATTGGAAATAAATTTTATGAAAAAACAATATTCAACTATGGAGGAAAATTTTGTACATTCCATAAACTCCATCAATACTTCACATTCCAGCCCAAACTCAGCAAACTCCTTATATCCCCGCAGTCAAATAATTAAAGGTAAAAGTTACTCAGACGCTCTAAAGTTAAAACTAAAGATTGGTAGCACATCTTCAGATAAAACAGTAAGTAGTAATGATCGCATTAAATACATAGTTAAAGGTGAAGGGCTTCCCCAAGTGGATACTCTTAATGAAAAGTGTCTTGGCGATAGCTCTAGCATACGAAATATAAGGAAACACTTCAACCAATCATATGCCTCATCCCGGGCACGTGGTCCAAATAGACACGCCCACCACAAGTTGATCCGCGAGAGTAGATCATGTTTTTCAGCGCCATTAAATGAATTATTGCTTTCAAATCGATTTGAATCTCTTCATAACTCGAACGCAATGACTACACATAGTTTTGGTCAAAATGAACACGAACCTTATGATCTAAATTGCCACACAAAGTCTCGAATCGATCCTACATTGACTCCGCCCACCTTCACTATGATTGGGCGTCATGGGGGGCAATCCGCTGGTGGTGAGGAAGGATTTCCCCGAAATGACGTCATAGGGTCAATGACCGGATTGCTCGCTGATGGTAGCATTAATCCGGATAACATAGATGAAATGAATTCCATTGAAAACTTATCTAAAAATAAAACAAATATTACAAATAAACATCTCAAAATAGATAGAGACTTAAAAATGGCTACTGCTAATGTACAAAGCATAGGAAACAAGGTAGAAATTCTTAACTTATACATAAATGAAAATAACATAGATATATTCTTTATTACTGAAACTTGGATGAATGATGCAAATGAAAAAATAATTAAAGGTAAATTTAAAGAAAATAACTACAGCATCGAACACCAACCGCGTACACTAAGATCTGGCGGCGGCGTGGCTGTGATCTTCAGACCTGAAATTGATATAAAGAAAATGAATCATAGTCATAACTTATCTACTATGGAAATGATGGAAATTAATATTAAAACCAAAAACAAATCATGCACTATTATTAATATCTATAGACCGGAACCCTCAGATAAAAATAAATACACCTACACAGAGTTTTTTGAGGAATTTAGTGATATGCTAAGCTACTATTCTACATATACACATGAAGTGCTTTTCGTTGGGGACTATAATTTCCATATGAATAAACCAGAGAGACCAAATGTAATTAAATTTAATGACATTTTGGATTTATACAATTTACAAAATCATGTAACAGAACCAACACACATATTAGGAAATACGCTTGATTTATTAATCACAAATATAAACAGTAATCTAATAAAAGAACACAAGGTGGATGAGAAAATATCAGATCATAGTATTATTAAACTAACTTTGAACTTACAAACAAAAATAAAAAACAAGAAAAAGGTATCATACAGAAATTACAAAAAAATGAACATAAAAAATTTCATTAATGATGTTAAAGAGAAATTCAATGAAAATAAATCATATGATGAACAGGACCTCAATGAATTATTAACCGAATATAGCAAATTAGTAGGTATACTTGATAAACATGCCCCATTGACAGAAAAAACCATAACCAATAGGAAACCAGCTCCCTGGTTATCTGATGAGATAAAAAATGAAAAAAGGAAAAAAAGGAAACTTGAAAGAAAACATGATAAAAGTCGTCTTTCTTCAGATAAAATTCAATATCAACTACAGAAAAATAAATATAACAACATGATCAGGGATTCTAGAAACAGTTATTATGCAGGGATAATAAATTCAAATAAATCGGATCCAAAAAAGCTTTTCAAAATACTGAATAAACTATTGCACACTAAAGAAGACACTCCCTTCCCCAAACATAATGATAGTAAAGAGTTAGCATCAGAATTTAATAATTTTTTTCTAGAAAAAATCTCAAACTTGAGGGAAAATATGGATAAAAATGATAAATCATCAACACCCATGATCGAGAAAGTCAAATTTAGTACTCACCTAGAAAAATTTGCACTATTGGATGATGCGGATGTATCAAAGTTAATCAAAGAAGCAGCTAAGAAGTCTTGCGAACTAGATCCCATCCCAACTTGGCTTCTGGCTGAGTGTATGGGTCCCTTATTACCACTAATAAAAGCAATTATAAATAAATCTATATCAATAGGAACCATGCCTGATGACCTAAAAATGGCCATCATTAGACCATTAATTAAGAAACTGGGGCTAGAATTAATCAAGAAAAATTACAGACCGGTCTCAAATCTTGCCTACTTATCTAAACTAATAGAAAGGGCGATTGCTACACAATTTGTTGGTCATCTCATAAAAAATGATATTCAATGTATATTTCAATCTGCATATAAGGAATTTCATAGCACTGAGACTGCATTGTTAAAGGTACAAAATGACATTTTAATGGATATTGATAACGGTAAAACGGTAATGCTGGTGTTACTTGATTTATCGGCGGCTTTTGATACCATAGATCATAACATATTATTGAACAGACTGGAAAGAAGATGTGGCATTAGGGGCACGGCCTTACATTGGTTCCGGTCATATCTATCAAATAGAAAACAATGTGTAACAATTGATGGTAAAAGATCTGAAAATATGAATATCAGTTATGGAGTTCCTCAGGGCTCTGTGCTGGGACCATTATTATTCACTGCATATATGGAGCCTCTGTCTGATATTGTTGGTAATTTTGGTCTCAAACATCACATATATGCTGATGATACACAATTATACATTACAATAGATCCAAAATCTGAAGAAAATAGAAATATGTCTTGTAGGGAAATGGAAAACTGTATTAAATTAATAAGGAAATTTTTAATAGAAAATAAAATGAAGATAAATGATGAGAAAACAGAAATGCTTTTATGTGGAAAAAGCTGTGATTTCAGAAAATACAATGTACCTAATGAAATCTTAGTAGGGGAAACTAATATCTCTAGATCAAAAACAGTTAAGGATCTTGGAGTTATCCTAGATCAGGAATTATCAATGAAATCTCAAATTAAGAAAATGTGCAAAAATGGCTATTTTCATGTTAAAAATTTAGCTAGTATCAGAAACTGTTTAGATGAGAAAACAGCAAACAGTCTTGCTCACGCTTTTGTCACTTCCACTCTTGACTATGGAAATTCACTTTTAGCAGGTCTACCAAAGTGTGAAATTGCCAAACTGCAAAAGTTGCAGAATGCAGCAGCAAGAGTAGTGGGTAAACTTAAAAAGAGGGATCACATTACACAAAAGCTTATGGACCTGCATTGGCTGCCAGTAGAGGCGAGGATCGATTTTAAAGTCGCTCTATTAACATGGAAGGTGCAAAATGGCTTTGCCCCAAAATACCTTGCCGAGTTATTAACTTATAAGAAATCTGAATTGGGCCTAAGATCAAACAATAAAAATGAATATATTGTACCCAAGACTAATATGAAAACATATGGTGACAGGGCCTTCATGGTATATGCTCCAAAAAATTGGAATGCCCTGCCCCTTGAAGTGAAAAATTGTAAGACTATAGACAGCTTCAAGAAGAAACTAAAGACTCATTTATTCAGGAAGCACTATCTCGACATGCGCTTAGAGCAGACCTAGTCTGATACAGCGCTATATAAATTTTTATTATTATTATTATTATTATTAAAGAAGTTGTTTGCATAATTCAGAATGTCTACCCTGATTTTGGTCACACGTAACCTGAGATAGAAATGTGTTGATATTTAAATGCACACAGGACGTATGCCAGCTGATGGACTCATAGATCAATAGTTCCTAGGAAATGACTATATACCCTGCCTGAAACGGATACATACATTTTCCTCTAACAACCCAATTAAAATCATCTGTAGCTTTTATAAATTGCCCTGTTCACTGAATCAACATGAGAGCAAAAAAGTATGACCCTTCTCCACTGATAGAAGTGAATTTGATAAATGCACCATATTCTTAGAGGATGCTGACGAATCAGCACTCATATAGATGACTGTGCAACTATTTATTGATTCCTGTAGCACTAATTGGGTGATGCATGTGACACTGGTCTGGAACCAACAAGCCAATTTCTTTTCTTTATTACAATTTGATTTGCTGAGAAAATATTTTTACTGCTGAATATTTTCCATTTTGTTAAATAAGATGGGGTTTACTTGTCTAATATATGGTTACCTGTGTACATAATTAGTTCAAATAACTGTATAATGTCACATCATAATGATATTCTAACATACTCGTACACATGGACATCTTGCAATGATAAGAATAGTTCATGTTGTCACAATAGCGTTTTTTTATAATAATAATAATAATAATAATAATAATAATAATAAAATTTATATCGCGCTGATACCAGTCGGAACTGTTCATAGCGCTATATTCAGAACGTGAGTTCTGAAAAGGTGAGTTTTGAGTCTACTCTTAAAAGAGTCGACTGTAGTACTAGCTCTAATATTAGGAGGTAGCTCATTCCAGAGTCTGGGGCCGATCACAGAAAAAGCCCTATCGCCTATAGTCTTCAGGCACATTTTTGGTACACATAGGTAGGTACCATCATTTGATCTAAGACTACGTTCACCTTGTTTTACATGTAAGAGGTCACGCAAGTAAGGGGGTGCCTTACCATTTAGGGCTTTCCAAGTCATTAAGAGGATCTTAAATTTTATTCTCGCATGAACTGGAAGCCAATGCAATTCCTTCAGTTTATCTGATATATGATCAAATTTTCTGAGTTTACCCACTACCCGTGCCGCAGCATTCTGTACATACTGCAGTTTTCTAATTTCGGAGTTTGGTAGGCCAGCTAGTAATCCATTACCATAGTTCAAAGTAGAGGTCACGAAGGCATGAGTTAGGGTAACCGCGGTCTTTTCATCCAGGCAGTGCCTGATAGCAGATAGGTTTCTTATATGGTAGTACTTAACCCTTTTTACACATTTTTCTGACTTGAGCCTTTAAGTTCATACTAGAGTCCAGTGTGATGCCCAGATCTACCACACTGTTTGACGGTGATATGGTTGAATCACCTACTCTGACAGATGAGGGTAGGTATGCATTTACATCACGGTTATTCGTACATAGTAACATTTCAGTCGTTCCATCATTTATTTTCATTTTATTTGATATTAGAAATGCTCTGACTTCATCCACACATTTTTCAAGTTTTATTTTACTCAATTCTCCATTTCTTTTGGATGTATGATCTATGGGGATGTAGATTTGCGTGTCGTCTGCATAAATGTGGTAATTCATGTTATATTTCTTTAGAATATCCGCCATAGGAGACATATAGATTGTGAAAAGAATAGGACCGAGGACCGAGCCCTGGGGTACCCCATATTTTATTGGCTTTAGAGTGGAACGTTTGAGTCCCACTTTGACACATTGTCTTAAGTATGACTTTATTCATTTTAATGCATGACCACTGACATTGCATCTGCTCTGTAATCTATCAAACAGTATATTATGATCAATAGTGTCAAAGGCCGCAGACAGGTCGAGTAGGAGTAGTATCACAGAATTCCTTTTGTCTAGACTTAGAAGAATGTCATTATGGACTCTTAATAGAGCTGTTTCTGTACTGTGAAACTCCTTGTATGCCGATTGGAAGGTATCAGTAAGTCTATTTTTGACTAAGTGTGATATTAGTTGTTCAGATACAGCTCTTTCGGTTAGTTTAAGTGAGATTTGATAAGTATAAGTGAGATTTGATACCGGTCTGTAATTTTTTTCTATCAATTCTAGACCAAGCTTTTTTAGGAGCGGTTTAATAATTGCTATTTTCATATTTTCAGACATCTCTGCATCTGCTAGTGATTTATTAATGATGACAGTAATTATTGGAAGAAGATCATCCATAAGGTCAAGCAGTAACCAGGCGGGAAGTGGATCCAGTTCACACGACTTCTTTGCAGCCTTCTTGATCAGCTTCCTGACTTCCTCTGGGGTAAGTGGTATGAATCTGTTCAGTAATTGAGGGTCGGTATTGTCTCGATTGATTGTGGTGACATCTGGCGGTAAGGAACTGCCACCAGGTGTCGCATCTATGTTGAGTCTAATTAAGTCAATTTTTTCCAGGAAAAAATTATTGAATTTATTTGCTTGTTCAGTGTCATCGTTTGACGGGGGCATAGGGACGTCTTTAGGTTTATGTATTACTTTATCAATGGCCCTAAAGAGTTTCTTTGGGTCATTTTTGTTCTCCTGCACAAGTTTGGCAAAGTAATTTGATTGAGCTGTTTTAAGCAAAGCATTGTATTCATTTTTCTTTGCCTTATAGAGTTCCTTATCGACTTGTAATCCGGACTTATTCATTTTTCTCTCAAGTCTCCTCTTGAGAGACCGTTCCTTTATTATCTGGTCATTCATCCAGGGGACAGTGTTGCGATTTGTTACCCTGGCTGTTTTCACAGGGGCATGTTTGTCTAAGACTGAGGTCAATTTAGTGTCGTAGAAGTCAACCAGGTTTTCCAGGGAGAGGTTTTCCCAGTTTATATCCTCTTGGAGGATTGACCTAATGTCCTCCTTCAATGACTTTATATTCATGTTCTTAAAGTTTCTGTAATGTATTGATTTTTATATCAATGTTGAGTAGAATCATTTTGTGGTCCAATATGTATTCATCGACTTTATGACCCATTAGGAATTTGTTGTTCTTAAAAGTGATGATTAAATCTAAGGTGTTTCCAAGTCTATGCGTGGATTCACTTATCCATTGGGTCATATCAAATGTAGATAGAATATCGTTAAATTTAACTACATCCGGTTTTCTTGGCTTGTTCATGTGAAAATTGTAGTCACCTAAGAAAATGACTTCATGGTTAAATGACCCATAGTGAGCGATTAATTGTGTGAACTCATCGTAGAATTGTGAGTAGGTATACATATTTCCACCAGATGGCTCTGGTCTATATATGGTGGCGAAGGTTACATGTTTACTTCTAATATGTAGTGAGGATTCCATTATCTCCATAGTTTTGAGTTTTGGTGGATTTAATCTATTGGTTTTAAAGGGGATTTCGATCCGGTGTAGGAGTCCCAGGCCACCTCCGGTGCGTCCTATTCTGGGGAAAGAATGGAATCTGTATCCTCCACTTTCCAACTCATTTTTAATTCGTTCATCCCCAGTTTCATGTAACCAGGTTTCTGTAATAAAAAGCGCATGTATGTTATTTTCTTTGACATAATCTTTAATCAGTAGAATTTTATGTTTGATGCTCTGCACGTTGCAGGATCCGACATTTATGCAAGATAGTTTGTTCGGAAAATTATTTTTAAATGGAATATCTGTATTTACCTTTCTATGTGTTTTTTTATTTGCAGGGTTAAGATCATTAAGTACTGTGGGAATCCCATATTCCTTGTTCATTGATGAGTTTATCAATGGGGGTATCCCCAGACCATAGTTTTCTCGCGCCACAGGACAGCCAATCGCTGCCATGGTGGGCGTGGTCTCAGAAGTCTCGATTAGAGAGTTTGAGTTCTCATAAATCATAACTGGGGTCGAATTTGTGGACGTTGGTGTAAATAATTCCACATCTTGTGTGTTTCCGTTTATTATATCATCATTTTGCTCCGATATATTGCTCGAGTTTCCTTGCAATACTGATCTGGTCTTTTTTCGTAACGTAGTATTTGGTATATGGGCATTTCTAAATTGACCACGTGGACAAATTACGCATTGTGATTCGAAGTTACGTAATCTATTTTTACTTATATCCGGGTGTTCCCAGCTTGGAGTTTCATTAAGAATACGCCTGACTTGGTCATTGTCACGTGATATCGGGTTATTTTTAGCTTCTCTTGTGCTATTTTTAGACAGATTGTAGTAGAAATCCGGTGTTGTAGTAAATTTGTTTGTTGACATAGTAAAATCGTAATAATGGTTCACTTTACTCCTAG
Source organism: Amphiduros pacificus (assembly GCA_949316495.1). Taxonomy (NCBI): domain Eukaryota; kingdom Metazoa; phylum Annelida; class Polychaeta; order Phyllodocida; family Hesionidae; genus Amphiduros; species Amphiduros pacificus. Next base: position 61,429,044 of record OX439001.1, read on the forward strand.
TCTCTATGTAGCTAGTTTTTACGAGTTGTACTTTTAAAGATAATGCTTTGATTAGTAACATGGTAGTAAGATTTCTTCCTAAATTGTTTTGAATATGTGATACTGATGGGTTTGGGCATAATTCAAATTGTTTATCAAAATCATAGAGATCAATGTTTTCATTATCACTTATATTAATGTTAATGGTTGCGGGCCAGACTTGATTTTTGTGATTAGTGAAACCACTAGGATTTTTCCTTTTGCTATCAGAGGGATAATGTAGTGACTTCTATTTTTCAAGAAGGGTTGCAGACAGATGGAGATGGTTTCATTGTAAATCTTTTTATTTATATGATACTTATCATCAAAAGTGAAATTAATTTGCCAGTTATTGTTATCGACCCCACATTTACATGGAAAAATATGAGATATACTACACAAGTTCTTAAGGTAAGTCTTTATTCTGTTGGTATTATACATTTTCTCCATATTTTGCTCAAATACATATTTATAATATTGATCTTGTTTTTTGAAACATATTTTACAGATGTTACAAAATTTTATATTACAGATTTTACTAGATTTCACAATCTGACCCATTTGTAAATGTCAATATTTTTTTATCTTTTTCGCCTTAACCAGTTTAACCGGACTCCTGTGGATATCCAAACGTGGATCACTTTGGTGCATGGCTCTCTTATTCCCAGGATCCACATGTGCATATTGGCACCTATTACCATTTTTACACCGTCCTTGTGCAAAATACACACAATTCTCCCTTTCTCTCTCCGTGTCATCCAGATTGAGTTCCCTCAGTATGTTCCTGATAGCTACAAGCGCTCTGGCTATACCTAATGGAGTTCCAGTGATTTTCATCCTGTCCATCCCATTATCTCTAGCATTGAGCTTTACCATGGTGGTGTCAGAGTCCTCAGACATTTTCTTGATGGTTTTTCCCTTGACACCGATTAGTTTTGCTGCTGAACCTGTCGGAAGTATGGTTGTTACCTCCTCATTCCGATAATCCTTGTCCTCGAAATCAATTGTCTGCTCTGATTGGCTCTCATCGTCAGAATCATCCATGGAGAGATTCAGTGCACCCTCATCATTTGCATCCTTGTACTCTGTCAGATCATCTGTATATTGATTGGATGGATCCATATATTGACGCAGATTTTTCATCCAGTCATCTGCAACCTGATCAATTAGCGAGAGATCAGTAGTTGAGAATACTACTGAGGATGATGGTTTTTTTGCAATGTCCCTGGGCGTCAGGATGATTTTTAGTTGACCCTCCATGTGATGATTATTTAGTTTCTCAAGGTTATGATTCATCATGGTGTGAGAATTTATCATTTTAAGTTCACAATTTATGGCAATCGGTGGCAATTGGCATAGGTAGAGGGGGCATGTGGCATGTTTGGCTAATTTGTTTGCGGCCCTCTTTAGGCGTCCTGCCAGTTCTTTTCCATCAGTTCCCGTCTTAGTGTTTTCCAGTCCCAGACAAATCACAATGGCTGAATAACTACCAAGCTTATTTATAAGCCCTTGCTTTATTGATTTTTCCAGGTCATCAATACAAGATATATCTTATTTTATAACCCAGTGCCATGAGTCAGTTCCCTGTGATGACATGGCCCTGTAGGGTCTGTCAGCGAGGAACAAGATGTTTGGTTTCCCCTCTCCGCCAGAAGACATGTTAGGGGGACTGACAGAGGGGCCAGGGGTGGGGCCCTCCGCCATGGCATTGATTTTCCTATCATATTCAGCATTTTTCTCTTCTAGCTCATCAATATAATCATTGTTTCTTTTAATAGTAGTACTCATCTCTTCAATTTTTGAGTCAGCTCTATTGAATTTACCAGTCATGTGTTGCAGTTTCGCATCTAGCGTATTGTTCTTTTTCTGAATGACATTTTTTTCCTCAGCTAGTTTGGTGTTTTCATCTTTCATTCTCTGAATATCATCCTCTAGTTTAATAATATAAGCCTGCTTCTTATCATCAGCTTCTTTCAGAATCGTAAAGCTCTCAGATTTCTCTGTTAGCATTGTAAGCAGTTCATCCATACTTACAGTCAGTTCATCAACATGTGCATCTGGGGCAACACGTGTAGGAGTGTTGGAAGCATTAGAAGTGCTTGGTACAGGGGACTCCACCTGTTTAGGCACAGTGGTGCCCTCTGTGGATTTCAGCTTAGGCGAGGCGGTCCCTTCATCAGTGACCATCAGGGCCAGCCCAGTTGACTCTCCACCATCGTCAGCTTCCATGGCTGCCGCCCAGTCCAGGGGGGTGTGTGGGGAAGATTTTGAAGAAATTCTTCGTTTCTTGCCAACACGTTTGTTTCCTTTGGTGGCCATCTGTAAAGAAACATGAGGACCACATTTAGAAATCAGCTCAGTTTTATATTTTTTACATTTTTTACTATTTATGTATTCTTGAATAAGGAGAGGATCAATATTTTTCTCCGGTTCATAGGTACTACTAGATTTGGGGTATCCATCCCACCAAATCTTGAAATAGCGACTTTTCTGTTTTCTATCCCAGAAATCATCAATAATTTTATTGACTTTAAACATTTTGAAGATTTATAATTGGATAGTATATTGTATAGAATATAAATGTCTACAAGAACTTTATTTGAATATGTAGTGTATTGATTGATTATGATATTATCCAAGTGTTTAGCTTGGTATAGTCTAATCTGTTATATGTCCCAAGTATTTTTTCTTGGGTATAGTTTTTTATGTTCACCTCAAGTGATTTTTTTCAGAACAGGTTATTTGCCTGCAAAGGTATTGGCAGTTGATTTACCTGCCGTATGTTTTAAAATATATATAAATTTTCCAGGTACTATGCCTGTTGAGGTATTAGCAGATAGTTCACCTGCCGTATGTTTAACTGTACTTGTGCCCGTGCCGGCTAGTACAGGTGAGAAAAGCGTGCTGGTGGTTATCGATTTAGAGTGGTATCGAATCTTTAAAGATTTAGCGCAAAAAGAATAATTCTTACCGTTTCAGTCTTTTCGTGGTGAAAATTGTGTAGTAGAGTTTACGATGTACTTTAGCTTAATGGCTGTTAATCACAGTTCTAATATCGTGTAATATCCAGCTAGATTGTTAGGAATTCGGGTCTCCGCGGTTTTCAAGTCACAGTTGTTTGAGGGTCAGAGCCGCACTGAGCTTTACCCGCTAATTTACCCGCGAAATGGTTGATTTACCTGCCACTCAATGAGTTGTTAAACTAGGATTTATTTGAGAGTTGTGCAAATTAGCTTCAGTTGATGAGTGAGACTTCTGTATTCGTTAGTTATGAAATTAAGTTTAAGTTCGCTCACAGAATATATATGATTACTCAGAAAAGTTTAAATAGTTTGAAATAATAACACAACGCTACCTTAAAGGATCGATACAATGCTTCAGATCACAGGGAATCTGAAAAGCTAAGACAGTGCCATAATTGTGTGATCAATGCAATGTCAATTCTACCTTCTGTCATATACAACTAAAGGGGTGAAAGCTGAAATCACAACCTTGGATGAGATCATTTTTAATCCATGTATAAAGTTATTAATTTTACTTTCATGACCTTGAAGTTTGGATATTTCTGTTCTGTGCCATCTAATCCTTAGGTTCAGAGTTTCAAAAATTATCCCTACCTTGCATTGATTAATATTTCTGCCCAAATCTAGGATCACTTGTAAAAAAACAGAAAAGCCTGTGATCCAGTTGAGGGAATTATAGAAATGAAAAGTGTCCCACAGAATACTATTTTAATCCTGTGCTCAGTAGGGTGTGACAATGCCTTGTAGTTCATTGCAAATAATATGAAATAAACACCAGGGGGTGCAAAATTTGTAAATTTCCTAGAGAATAATATTATTTACAGGGTGTTCCACCACCCAACCACCGGTCTTTTCTCATTTCTCTTGGAACACAAATTTCAACTCCATGAAATCAATATTTCAAGGAAGAATAAGATAAGGGTTTTAGTTTCTAAAAATGCTTTGCTATCCTAGCATTGTATGGATAATATCCTTTAAATTTTAGGATGTACCTAACTATTTTAAATCTAATTTGATACATCAGATTGACAGAAATGAGGTGCAATAGCTTTCATGCACTTAGTTTATATATATATAGTAATACTATATTTAGACACATGGCTGAGATCACATCTATTCTAATCATTTGGTTTACAGACAGCTCATGCTTCAGATTATTATGGTTGTGTATTAGCAATGGCGAGCTGTTCACGCTACCTGTATTAAAAGTTACATGAAAAGCTCCCCAGAAAAAATATCAACGAGTCAAAATATGTTGCACGGGTCGGGTAGATCGTTTTCTTGCAGTATGTAGTCGAATTTAGTAAATTTACAGATCGATTGATACCGATTTGAGGCGATTTTTGATGAAGAGTTTTTGGTCTTGTGACAATATGCCCCTAGCGTGCATGGACGGAATAAATAGTTGCGTCTTGAGACCGCCATCTTGGACATGTGCGTTGTGTTGTTCTTCTCACTCATATCTTCATATTCTACATGACAGGGCCTGTTAGAGGTCTTGTTACATGGTGGCAGCGGTGCTGAACCAGTGTGGACCGCTCAGAAATGACAGACAATGGCTTACAAGTGTTGTAAGGCTGAGAAGAAAGTCTCCAAGAACTCGGCAACTCAAGGGAGTGTGAAAAAAGGGCGCCATCTTGGAATCTAGGTCACGTTGTGAGAAACACTTTCTCCTGGTAAATATAGCCACCTGTGTGCTATAAAAGTGCCCCCAGACCTTAGTTTTGTGTTACGGTAGAGTGTCTGCCCACCCGGGACCCGTCTGTGTGGTGTTTACTGGCCTGACTGCAAGTCCGTCTACCTTGCCCAGCCACACTTGCCCGGAAACCTGTGAGCCACGCACCTTAGATGCTACCGCTAATGGCCTGCCCATCTCCCTCTGTGTGAAGCTGTGAGCACTCCTCTCAACCAGATACTGTGTGTAATGATATGACCAGTGGAGGTCTATCATAACTGACTACTATAAACCTAATTATTTGCCCACACAAGTGTTGTGATTGTACAGTGTGTACATGCTCAGTGAGAGCCAAAGGCAAATGTAATCAGTGTGGTACTGGGACAAGTTGTGTGTGTATTGGATTTCTACCTGGATGTTTCTGCAAGTTTGGATGAATCAATGTGTATTGGAATCACATCTGGATCTTCTCATTTTGTGTCGGTGAGGCACAATAAGGACCAGAACCCTGAACCTGCTACTGTGTTCCTAGTGAGAGGGACACACCTGTGTATAATATCTGGATATTTCTACTACTCCAAGTGTGTGGATGTGAGAAGAGGAAATCTATATCTGTGAGCTAACTGTGTACTCTATTACTTGTACCACAAGTGAATGTCCAGTGAGGATATGTGGACAAGTTAGTGTGTATTGGACATCTCTACTATTGTGAGAATACTTAACTGTACTAGATACTGTGTAAATGAATGTGTATTGCTACATCCAAGCATTTAGTCCCTCAATTGTGTGATCTTCTGATGTGTATTCAGTGGACCTGTACTCAGTGTGAGCTTGAGGTAAATGTTTGTGTAATAGAGTGACTTCTGGATCTTCTCTACTACTTGTGTCAGTGAGACACAATACAGACTGCTACAACTCCGAGCCTGATGCAGTGTTTGCACCCTCGGAAACCAGACACACAGTGAATGGATAACTCTTTAGTGTATATGTAAAATAACAGTAACTGTGTCACAGGGTGTGTTGTGTAAATATATATGTGATTTTCTGCTATAACAAGTGTTGTTTATTGATTAATATTATAATTGGTGTGAAACTCTAAACTGCTATTATATATATGTACCATTTGTGTTAGTATTTGTGTCAGTGAGGCACAACATATCTATATTGATATTGTATCAGTGTACTGACTCTGATAATACTGTATAACAGTGTGTTATTATAATGTGTAATTTGTTGGCCATAAAGGCAAACCATTCCAGTTTTCTGTATCATTACCGTATAACTGTATTGCTAAACCATCGCCATGGGTGACGAGGATAACAATGGTGGTGGTGGTGGCGCTGGTGGTGGCGCCGGTGGTGGCGCCGGTGGTGGTGCCGGTGAGGGCGCCGTGGCGAGAACCTACCACAGGCCAAACATACGGCCACCAGGCCCAGTTGACATCACGACCACAGAAAAGAAAATTAACTGGGAGCTACATAAACAAATGTGGTCGAATTATGCCATCGCTTCCCACCTGGATAGCGAGCCACAGAGGATTCAACGTGCAGAATTCATGAATTCCCTGGGGAAGGAGACACTCAGGATCGCTAATGGACTTGGCATCTCAGAGACCGATAATGTGGATCAGATAATGCTAAAGCTTGACAACTTCTGCATAGGAGACACTAACGAAGCCATTGCGCATTTCAAGTTTCAAACGAGAGATCAGAAGAAGGATGAGTCCGTAGACACATGGATAGCGGACCTTAGGGTCAAGCAGAAGCTAGCATCCTTCACACATCTCACGATGACACCTGACCAGGTAGCAATGAGGAACAGAATCCTATGTGGGACAAACGACAAAGAAGCCCAACAGAAGATGTTGGATGAGGGAAATCCAACACTGGACAGAGTGATCGAGATTGCCAGGTCATGCGAGGCAACCAAACAACATATGAAAACCATACACAAGAGTGGATACGAGGAAGTGAAAAAGATAGAGAGAAAGAACAAAGACACTCACAGAAGAAAGGCCAAGGACACCTACAAGAGGAAACCAAAAAGAGACCAGAGAGATCAGAGAGATCAGAGAGAACAAAAGAGATGTCTCTTTTGCAACAAGAACCACCCTTTTGTAAAGGAGAAGTGTCCAGCCTATGGCCAGAAATGCACAGCATGCCAAAGAAGGAACCACTTCAAAGGTACTCCCAGGTGCCCCAAAACCAAGAGGGTCCATATGGTGGACACGGAGACAGAGACAGAGACTGAGGAGTACACGGACTCATCAGAATCTTATGAAACTGAGGAGGACTTCATTTTGGCAGTTCACAATGAAAACAGAAAGAAGGCTATCTACTGTGAAATGATGGTAAACACTGAAGATGTGGAACGAGACCACAGTGACTCCCCTGGGGGAAACTGTTTTGAAGTTGAAGAATCCAAGGACTAGAAGAAAACACAGAGTTGTGTGCACAGTTGTTGAAGAGGACTTTACCCCTATTCTCAGCAGGAACAGTGCAGAAAAGATGGGACTCATTACAGTCAACTATGACCAGTTAAAAAGTGTGAATGCCATCAAAGCCACCTCTGTGCAAGAAAGACACCCGCAGTTGTTTGACGGAACCCTGGGTAAACTACCAGGTCAAGTACATCTGGAAGTCAGAGATGATGTCAAACCAGTTGTCTGTCCTCCACGTCGCATCCCAGTGGCTCTGAAAGAGAAAGTCAAGTCCAAGCTTGAAGAAATGGTGGACAGAGGCATCATTGAGAAGGTGGATGAGCCATCGGAATGGGTGAGCCAAATGGCAGTGACCCTGAAGAAGAATGGAGACCTGAGGATCTGCATAGACCCGATACCCCTGAACAAGGCTCTAAGAAGGGAGCACTACCCTATGCCTGTTCTTGATGACCTGCTACCAAGCCTGGGTAAAGCAAAGGTGTTCAGTCGGTTAGACTTACAGGATGGATACTGGCACTGTGAGCTAGACCAGGAATCTAGAAGGCTGACCACATTCCAGACACCAATTGGCAGATTCCGGTGGATCAGGTTACCATTCGGTCTCAATGTCAGTGCCGAAATCTTCCAGAAGCGACTGAAAGAGTCCATGGAAGGACTGGATGGAGCGTATTGCAGATGACATCATTGTCTGGGGAGTAGAAGACACTCTGGAGGAGGCTGACAAAGACCATGACAAGAACTTGGAAGCCCTGATGGTAAGAGGAGCAGAAAATGGACACAGATACAAGAGTGCCAAGTGTGAGTTCAAGACAAGCCAAACAGACTTCCAAGGCCATGTCATCACAGATGAAGGACTAAAAGTGGATCCTGCGAAAGTGAGAGCAATCAATGAGCTGAAAGCACCACAGAATGTGGGTGAGGTGAGAATACTGAGAGGCACAGTGAACTACCTGGCTAGGTTCCTGCCAAGACTCTCAACAGTCATGGAGCCTATCAACAGACTCACCAAGGAGGATGTTCCATGGCACTGGGAATCTGAACAAGAGCAAGCACTGGAGAATATCAAGAAAATGATAACCACAGCCCCTGTGATGGCCTACTATGATGCCAACAAGGAGTTGGTGATCCAATGTGATGCCAGTGAATCAGGATTAGGTGCAGCCCTACTTCAGGAAGGCAAGCCTGTTGCCTATGCCAGTCGTGCTTTGAGCGATCCGGAGACAAGATACGCTCAAATTGAGAAGGAGGCTCTGTCAGTGGCCTGGTCATTGGAATATTTCAGACAATACACCTTTGGGAGAAAGACAATCATTCACAATGACCACAAACCACTGGAACCCATCATGATGAAACCCCTACACAGAGCTCCTCACAGACTTCAAGGCATCCTGATGAAAATCAATGAGTACAACACAGAAGTAGTGTGGAAACCAGGCAAGGAAATGCTGGTTGCTGACATGCTGTCAAGATCCTATCTACCTGAGACAGGGGACATGAAGGATATAGAACAGGTCAACATGGTGGACTACCTTCCCATTCGACAGGAGAGACTGGACAAGCTAAGACAAGCCACAGAGGCAGATGAATCTCTCCAAATGCTCAGAATGACCATCCAACAAGGTTGGCCCAGAGACAGAGCAATGTGTCCTACTCAGGTAACCCCATACTACAGTATTAGAGATGAACTGAGTGTGCAAGACGGATTGATCTTCAAGGGGGAGAGATTGGTCATACCAAGCTCCTTGAGGCCGGAAATGAAACAGGCAGTCCATACTTCACATCTAGGAGTGGAGTCATGTCTGAGGAGAGCCAGGGTGGCTATATACTGGCCTGGTATGAATGCTGAACTGAAGGAACACATTTCCATGTGTGAGACATGCAGGACATATGAGACCAGACAGGCTAAGGAACCCCTCATACCCCATGAGCTTCCCGGCAGACCATGGGAGAAAGTGGGCATAGATCTCTTCACATGGGATCAGAAAGACTATCTGGTCACATCAGATTACTACAGTGATTTTTGGGAATTAGACAAACTCAAGTCCACAGACTCAAAAACTATCATCAGGAAACTGAAATCCCATTTCGCAAGAAACGGGATCCCTGAAGTGGTTGTCAGTGACAACGGTACAAACATGACTTCAACTGAGTTCCAAGACTTTGAAAAAGAATGGGATTTCGAACACAAAACCATCTCACCATATCACAGCAAGTCAAATGGAAAATCTGAATCAGCTGTTAAAGCAGCAAAGAAACTTCTACGGAAGGCAAAGAGGTCTAATACAGATCCATACTTGGCCATGCTGGAGGCCAGGAATACCCCTACACAAGGGATGGAGGCGAGCCCCATGCAAAGATTGAACAATAGACGGGCAAGGAGCCTACTACCCATGGCAGCCTCCCTGCTGAAGCCACAAACAGTGGCAGGAGACCACAGTCACAAACTCAAGAAGAGGCAGGAGAGACAGGTCAAATACCATGATAGAGGAGCTAAGAGCCTAGAGCCTCTCCAAGAGGGAGACACAGTAAGGATGAGGCCAGTACTCAAGGGCCAGAAAGAGTGGACAAAGGCAACTGTTGTCAAAGACCTGGACAACAGGTCCTATGTGGTGGATACTGGAATAAGGAGCTACAGGAGGAATAGGGTGGACCTAAGAAAGAGCAAGGAAGGCCCAGTGGCCCATAAACCTGAAAATGCAGTAAGGCCCAGGCAGGAGACTGCAACACAGGTAGTGCAGGCAGCCAAAGCACAGCCAGTCCAGGCAGCCAAAGCACAGCCAGTCCAGGCAACCAAAGCACAGCCGGTCCAGGCAGCCAAAGCACAGCCGGTCCAGGCAGCCAAAGTACCAAAGACTAGCAGCCCACCAGCCACCATACCAGCCACTCACACACCAAAGCCCACACCAGTAGCATCCAAACCAGTGGTAGTAACAACTAGGTCTGGCAGGGTATCTAAAACACCATCCTATCTCAAATTTTATACCAAATAGAGACAATGTACAATGTGCTACTAGCCTATCAGGTATTACTATGTTATAGTAAGTGATTTAGTTGTATTGCTTGTTCAATGGTTCTTTATATCATAATGTTCTAATGCCATGTATTACTGGTAAACATTAGTTGTATTATTTGTTCTATGTTTAAAAAAAAATAAAAAAAATAAAAAAAAATAAAGGGGAAAGGATGTGACAATATGCCCCTAGCGTGCATGGACGGAATAAATAGTTGCGTCTTGAGACCGCCATCTTGGACATGTGCGTTGTGTTGTTCTTCTCACTCATATCTTCATATTCTACATGACAGGGCCTGTTAGATGTCTTGTTACAGGTCTTAATCAAAAACCCGCCTAGCCACCTCGACGCATGCGCATTCATTTGAATGCCAATCCTTCTTTAATTTGTACCATATACAAGTAAAATTGCTATATCGCAACCTTGGGTAAGATGATTTTCAACCTGTCTTGAAAGAGGTTAAATTTAAAGCTTATTTTTATTGCATAAAAAATCGTATATGATATATTGTATCAAAGGAAATGGTAAGCTTTAACATCCCCCAAAATACTTTTCCGTCTGAACATTCTCTGAATTGATTAATTTAAATCTCAAAATTTGATCAACTATTATGTTTCGTCTTGAAAAAACGACGTATGATGCCTATAATGATATCGTGGAACCACTTGCAGGTCACACTCTTGGAACACGTTGTCGAATGTACACCATTCTTAGATTTTTCCATCATAGTCATATATTGTATTTATAAACACTAAGAGGCAAATAATTAATAATAATGTCGCAGAAATAAGTGTAGGAAAGATTTTTTCTGTGTCACGGAGTGAATAATTAAATAATTAATAATAATGTCGCAGAAATAAGTGTAGGAAAGATTTTTTCTGTGTCACGGAGTTCAGAGCTTTTGCGCTCTTACAACAATTTCAGTAAATATACTAAATACACAATATAATCGAGAAAAAAAAAGAATCCATAAGAAAATGTTCAGTGCCTGACTGTTCAATGAGATGTAGTTAGGACAATCAGTCCCGGACTGGTCCCGACTATGATATAGCTTAACTAAAATATCATCATTTTGGTAAAAATGAGCAAAGCTTGAGCAAAGCTTGAGCAAAGCTTGAGCAAAGCTTGAGCAAAGCTTGAGCAAAGCTTGAGCAAAGCTTGAGCAAAGCTTGAGCAAAGCTTTAACGTGATTATTCTCACACATGTCAATCATGATACATAAATGAATCTCCAATGATAATTTTATGTTTTTGAGGGCTAATATATTGATAACTGATGTACATAACTTTTACTGCATCTTTTGGGAATAATATACCATAATAAAGTATCAGAATGTTGAAGCATTTACAACAGGCTGATTCAGGGTCCGCTTACAAGAGGTGACCTTCCCAGCATGAGCTGTAGAAACCAAATGATAACAATGATAAGGATGCGTCTATATATAATATTAATTTATAAAAACTAAGGGGCATGAAAACTCCTGCACCTCATTTCTGACAATCTGATGTTTAAAATTTTATTTAAAATAGTTTGGTACATCCCGTAATTTAAACGATATGATCTCTACAATGCAAACATAGCAAAGCAATTTCGAACCTGTAAACCTTACAAATGCTTTCTTGAAATATTTCTTCCATTGAGTTGAAATTTGTGTTCCAAGAGAAATTAGAAAACAATTCCATCCCTTAAGTTGTATCTGACAGAAGGGAGAATTGATATTGCATTTATCACACAATTTCGGCACTGTCTTAGCTTTTCAGATTCCCTTTGCTTCTTAGTCCTGTGTGATACCATAAGGTGTTTTGAAATAGGCATCAAATATGTAGGTCAAGTCAGCCACTTGTAAATATTATTATCATCAAAATCACTTTCTAATTTTGTGACCTTGAAATAGACTTAAGTCATCTCCGAGTTTAATAGTCAGATTTTCCACAAGAACGTCCAATATCTGACATTATGGTGAAAAAAAAACAAAAAAACAATATAAGATTCAGTTGATTCACGAAAATGAAACTAAATGGCTTTTTTGTGACTTCACTTTAAGGAAATTACTACAAGGACCTACTTAAAGGAACATTACCATATGAATCCATTAAAGGAACACCACCACATGGATCCACATAAAGGAACATTACCACATGAACCCATTTAAAGGGACGTTACAACACAGACCCATTTAATGGGATGTTACCATAAGGACCCATTTAATGGGATGTAACCATAAGGACCCATTTAACGGGGCGTTACAACACAGACCCATTTAATGGGATGTTACCATAAGGACCCATTTAATGGGATGTTACCATAAGGACCCATTTAATGGGATGTTACCATAAGGACCCATTTAAAGGGATATTTCCATAAGGACCCATTTAATGGGATGTTACCATAAGGACCCATCTAGCACGACCAGATATCAATAAATAAAATGTTAGGGGAGATGATTTATCTCTTTTTAAGCTCAAGGCCAATAAATTAATTATTTATGTTGGGAGATGAGTGCCCCCTGATGGGATATTCTTAAAGAGGAAGAGGAAACAATGAAATGATAATTGACTTAAATACCATTTATTTTATGCATTAGCAAATACCTACACCTAAAACACGTTTTGTTGCCAATCTTTTTGATATGCATGCTTATGTGGTGTCATTTCATTTTTTGAACAATGTGAGCTTACAGAGGTGACAAAATTAGAGAAATCTTAAAGGAATGGCTTGATCAAAATATATGACAAAAGGTTAAATGGAGCCAAGGTGAGATCAAGGTTTAAATTTGAGGAAGGCGATAAAAATGTTTGTGACTCGGGGATCTCGTCCCTGTAAATTTATTTTTTTATTGTTTAGAAAATAGGAATGAATATATATATATATATATATATATATATATATATATATATAAATCTTAACAAGACTCTTTCTGACTTTATTAGCGTAATGTTCTGGTGGAGCGTTAATATATTGAGGCACTGAAAAGTGGATTATGTCATGGAAGTATAACATTAACTACATCTACCTGATGATTGGGAATTAACCTGATCAAAACCGTGATCATCATTTCTTGGTGGCAACCATCTTGTCAAGTGGATTATAGATGTACCAGGCAATCAGAAAAAGAATATATGTTTCGGATCATTGTTTACCACAAACACAATATTATCATTTAGGTCACCTAGGCATTACACACCGAGGTGAAGAAAGGTGTTGATGCCTTCACACCTTACATATTATCACACTCCCACAGATTATTACACTCCCACAGATTACCACACTCCCACAGATTACTACACTCCCACAGATTACCACACTCCCACAGATTACCACACTCCCACAGATTACCACACTCCCACAGATTACTACACTCACACAGATTGCCACACTCCCACAGATTACCACACCCCCACAGATTACCACACTCCCACAGATTACCACACTACCACAGATTACCACACTCCCACAGATTACTGCACTCCCACAGATTACCACACTCCCACAGATTACTACACTCACACAGATTACCACACTCCCACAGATTACTACACTCCCACAGATTACCACACTCCCACAGATTACCACACTCCCACAGATATGGAGATTGTATCAAGCATTGTAGTTATAAGATTTTAAATAGAGCTTCTGAATGTCATTTATGTTGATCAAAGAGGTAACAATGTAGGCAAGAATGAAGATGGGAGAATAATGAGGACATATTATTTCATCATTGGACCAACAGAAGGCTTTTGATAAAGTGGAGTGCCAGGAATTCGTTATTCATTATGGGTTGTGGTCAAAATGTCAAATGAATTCTAATTATTCATAATGGCCAGAGAAGTAATATTTTTGCCAATGGAATGATGTCACAGTATTTTGACGTCATTCAATGTGTCATAAAAGTTGATTACCTAAGTGCATTTATATGTATTTTACAAGCAGGGCTTTTGGCGGAGTATGGTCATAGGTACATAAAAGTTAAAAGAACAATACAAGATCATAATTTTGAAGAGTATGAAGTCAAAGTAACTCAATGTGTTGATGACCACATTATGGTTTCAAACAATATATGTAAGATTGATAATGCAAATGCAGTTACACACGGCTTCTGGCTGATATTTGCTCAATTGGTGGAGCATATGCCTTGAGACCCAAGGATTCCTGGTTTGAATACTGCCCAGCCACTCTCAAACGCTATGGACAGACATTGTCTGGAATCAATGTTTTATAAATGTTACCTGTACATTTTAAACATGTATCTGCAAACTAAATTTTGAAGAAACGTTCAATTTTCAGAAGAGAGCACATACATGTTGCTGCAAGCATTGCATTTTAACCTTCCTGTATGTATGTGAAACGAAACCCAGGTAAAAGAAACACTAATTAAAATTCATTTAAGATATTGCTGAAAATGGTAATATAAAAAAAATATGTATGATAGTTCAGACATGAAAATTAGAAGTTTTTTGACCAGGGGAATCTACATATAGCCCTGACTTGCGTTAAGCCATTGAAGAAGAAGCCTATTGGCATATTACCTAAGGTTTTTCATATTCCTTGTGAAAACAGATGGCTTTGGAGGTAGAGGGAGGTGGTGATTACAATACTCTTCTTGGTATGTGGCTGATATATGATTTATCTCCACTAGGTGTCACCTTAAAAGAAAATATAATTAGTATGCTATTCAGGATTCAAGGAAGAGGGAAAAATATCTTATCTGATAATATCAAGTAGAAAACAAATCAAGGGCTTACTGGTCAAACAAGGTGAAATCAACAAACATTGACCTTAGTATTGATATGCATTTCCAAACAATGAGAACCTATTTCATTCTGAGGGTAACTTTCATTCTAACATCAGATTGGGAGAGTAACTTTCACTCTGAGGCAGACTATATCAAATTTATATAATCTCCAAATAAGATCAATAATCATCTTTATCTTTATTTCCAGACTGGGCATTGTAACTGCATGAACTTGAGGGTTGAGATTTTCTATTTTCCTTTAATCTTTGCAATCAATTCAACATTTGTTTTATCAAGTCAGGTCTACGATTAATTCAAAATGGTAGCAACTTTATCTGGGAGGAGTTTTTTTTCTTTTATTTTCCAATTTCAATTTCAATTTAAAAAAAATTTATTTTAAGAAAATGTCGATGTCTTGAAATGAGAAAGATATTGCGAGATATTTGCTTTGCTAGCATTGCGTTATCTCTAAAGTTTGGGTAAAATACTATCATATTAAGTTCACCATTTACATTTTATTTCATCCAATATTGATACTTTGGTTGTACTCAAACAGACAGAACACAATGTGGAAGTGATTATATTTTATTGATTCATTACAATAACGTTTCACAGATATTTACAAAATTATGTTTCATATAGATGTATTCATTAAGTTATAGTGTAATATGAGATAGAATGATACCAATCACCTCCTGATACGGAATGAGGCTAAGCATACCTACCGGTATATCTTAACACCTTTCATTTCTTTTGAAGCTATACAGCAATTATGCTTACTTAACACACATCATTCATAACATTTAAGAATGTCACTTTTGTGCATATATTTATGTTGCACATTTATTTCAAATTGAACCATGCAGCTTTTATGCTAAGATAAATGTACCACTGTATATGCTGTCTCAAAAGATGTAGCACTTGTACTCACTTAATAACATTGGCAGTAATCTGTATGTGATGACATAGCACTCATTAACTGCAGCTTTAATACAAGAGAATAACTATAACAGTTTAATGTAACACATATACATGCTAAGTATATCTTTAATCCTGTGGTATATTGGATGGGTGAACACTCTTACCATCCTTAACCTAACATACACAGCCAAGTAAACATCACTAACACTCTGATCAATAAACATATGACTAGTTTTGTTTGGTAACATTTTGTCTTATATTACAATTTTATGGTGTTAATATTATTTGGCCTCCTATATATTTCTTTACATGATTACAAGACAGTAACTAACTGCTTAACATATAATTACTAGGAACAATAAATCTGCAAGACATCATTCATTAACATTGATGCATCAACATTACAGTGTAAATTCTGACATCATTTACAATTGGTACCCACAGTTGAATATGTTCAACACATTTTAATATATTATCACACATTTGTGTCCTGTCTCAGTCGCTTCTTTCAGGAACACTTCTCCCAGTCCCTACTGCATGTGGCTTACTCTACAATCTATACATTCTCTCTATCATAATCAATTCCATTTGTCATATATACAACTCCAATGAACATATCACATTTGCAAGTCTACACATCAATATTATCTTTATTCACAATTTACATAGCAATCAAAATACCATATGTACAATATTGCAAATTAATGACAAATTTAGTCATAGAACCCATTATGCAGGGAAAAAGATTTTTATATGATACAGAGGGTTACAGAATCCTTCTATTCGATGCAAAGGGTGAAAGAATCCTTTTATACGATGCAAAGGGTGAAAGAATCCTTCTATATGATGCAAAGGGAGACAGAATCTGTTAAAGCCTGAACTATAAACCTGGTTTTTCCAGGTTAGTTACATTATATGGAATGTTTATTTGTTTGTTTGATGCTTATAAATAACATCATATTTACAACTGAATCATTAACTAGCTAAACCAACCTATATTCCAACAACACTTGCCAGAACAAACAAATCAGCATTTTTATCTTATGAGCACCATTAAACTTTTCTTTCCTCATAAAGATGTTGTTTAAGATAATACATCATTTAAGTTTCCTTCTCCTCATCTCTGACCACTGAGGACCTACATCCTACTTAGCTTGTCCCTGACCTTATACTAAACATCTAAACAGTATCCTCTAAGTTACTGATTAGTATATGTACATATTACATATGATTGCATGATATTTTCACTTTGACTTTGGAACAAGTACCCGTTAGGCTTGGCCACTGAACACTACACCTTGTGTTTCAGTACAATCCACAATTCTGGAATAATATCACCAGCTTGAATTTAGGTTTGGCCACCAGGGTGCACCACTACACCTTGTACTTGCTTTGGCCACCAGGGTCGGCCTCTACACCTTGTACTTGATTTTTGCCACCAGGGTGCGCCACTACACCTTGTACTTGGTTTCGGTGCCGTCGACGGTGAGGAGCACCACAGTTCTGGGATCGACCCAGATGAGTCTGACCAGCTTGAGGAGGTTCGTGTTTGGTTTCACCTTCACTGAGGGTGTGTTGCATGTCTTCACGCAGCGGGTCTGCTGGGACCCTATCCCAAACAAGGATGTTGATGCAGTCTGAAAACAACATATAATATGCAATCAAATAATGCAATTAAAATAAGCATATACTTGGTATGGAAAGGAAGAAACGCATATTTATGTGTGTAATATACTTGACATACCTGCCAGAAGAGTAGTTTGCAGTCCATGTGTGAGAAGGAGGCAAGAAACTTGCCGTCTGGAGAGAAGGACACCGCTATAACAGCCCCCCGGTGGGCAGGCATGATCTGGTAATAAAAATGGACTTCCTTAGTTTGGAGTGATATTGTAAAAATTGAAAAATCTATTTTTTAAACAAATATCAATATGGCAGCTCTAAATTACATTATAAGCAATCTTACTGAAGTACAATCATCAGTTGTGAAATTTACCAAAACATGATGAACATTTATATGTAGCTATCATTTCATACTTGAAATTGTTGCATACAGTGTCTAAGATAAAACAAATACACTTTGCCTTACTTTGTTCACTACTGAACCAAATAAAAATTGAAACATGTATGAATAAATTTAGGACTTAATGATATGAAATTCTTTATATGAAATTCTTTATGGAAAAAAATCATTTGTGACCATTATATTAAGCATCCAGCTTGTAAGCAGTGAACCACAGAATGATCCCCTTATGAGCCCCTTACTGAACCAATCCCAGATAAAATAGTCACTCACCAACCAGCTGTGGACACAGAGTTATAATATGATGGTATATAATGTTACCTGGCACTTTGCTTGCTTGAGTTCGTAGAAGGCCACCCCACCAGTCTTGGCTCCCACACAGATCCTCCTGGTGTTGTTACAGTAACTCACCATGCTAAACCTATCACGCATAACAACAGATCATATCAAATCCTCTATATCATCAATACTTATTATTATAGATATAGATATGGGTAATGTGGAGCATGTATGTGATGGTACCTGTTGTTACAGTAACTCACCATGCTAAACATATCACACATAACAACAGATCATATCAAATCCTCTAGATCATCATTACTTATTATTAAAAGATATGGCAATAGGTGGGTAATGTGGAGCCTGTATGTGATGGTACCTGTTGTTACAGTAACTCACCATGCTAAACCTATCACACATAACAACAGATCATATCAAATCCTCTAGATCATCATTACTTATTATTAAAAGATATGGCAATAGGTGGGTAATGTGGAGCCTGTATGTGATGGTACCTGCATATGGAGGGGAAGAGTTCCTGGAGACCTTTAGTCTTCACCTGCCCTGGGTCCAAGCAATGTACTGTCACGTCCATAACCTCAAACACAAAACAAAAGCTTACTGAAAATTATATTCTCCTCTATGCATATATTGTGACCAAGTAATAGTGATATATACATGTATATATATCTTCTATGGTGATGTTAGATGATTGTGAGCTTGATGCTGATGGTTAGGACAGATAGTTGTGGGTGGCATACCTCTACCAGCAGCTCACTGACGTCGTTTGGAATCTTCTCTACAAGCAGCTCAAGGACTCGGAGTATCTCTGGTTTGGCTCGGACCAGCACTGAGTTATGCAGCATGGTGTGTGGAGTCTGAGCGTTCTGGGCCATGGCATTGTACCTTGCCACCTCCTTCGCCATGGTGATGATGAAGGCTGGGGGTCGTGCCGTAGCAATCAGAGACAAGGCATGACGAGCGGTCCGACATGCATCAGCCTGGGGGGTCAACGGCAGACCAAATGTCATACTGAAAATATCACCTTCATGTCTCAGTGCTTTATAATACATTATACCTATTTGTTATTAATGCAGGGATAAAGACTCTCAATTGGTTAGCTTCAAACAATTAATATATTGCAGGGCACTTATATGGGTAGAGCAACTGATGCATGTAAGTATATTCATGCAGTCACCTCATACATATACAGAATATCTCTGTTATATATACATATCTAAAGCTTAAACAACACCCATCATACAGTTCACCTTAGTCTAGCAAAAGACGGTGTTAAAACTATTAGTAATTAAATCGTGCAATGCTTGCTTATGGTGCAGCTTTGGTTAGCTATTGCATGGCGCCACAGTTAAGGCCAAGACCAACACCTACCTTCTTAATTAAAAGTTATCACTTACCATGACCAGGTGAAACAGTTATAACAAATACTGCCACCTCCTTCTTACAAGTTATTATTTATTCTTGCATGGTACCAAGGTGTAGACCAGCACCTTTCCACAAATCACTATTTCTCCTAATATGGTGGTACCAGGTGAACGTTACTAGTTATGTGACTATTTTTCCCTCATTACCTATATCCCTAGCAACCATTTTACATGTCACACTGTTGTCATTAATCATTTTGCTTAAATCTTCTCACTGGCTTTTCGAAATGTTATATGTATAAAAATTGATAGAAGTAGAGTGGGTGTTTCTACAGATTGTATACATCCTAAAGGGCCTAAGAGGGAGGGCCAGATTGGTTACTTCTACTGGGAGCTATGGGCAGATCTTTGGCCAGATTGGTTACTTCTACTGGGAGCTATGGGCAGATCTTTGGCCAGATTGGTTACTTCTACTGGGAGCTATGGGCAGATCTTTGGCCAGATTGGTTACTTCTACTGGGAGCTATGGGCAGATCTTTGGCCAGATTGGTTACTTCTACTGGGAGCTATGGGCAGATCTTTGGCCAAATTGGTTACTTCTACTGGGAGCTATGGGCAGATCTTTGGGCTGATATCAGCTATCCACTCAGGTACTTCATAGAGATAACTAATGGTAACTCCCCCTGGTGGCAGTGCAATAAAACGAAAACTATATCACCCGAAAAAAAAATGCCTTTACAAACAACACACCACATTTACACATAATAAAAATGATTATCTGAACCTTGAAATGACAGTAAACAGGGCACCATATATAAACATAAATGATGGTCAACTGGGCATCATCTCTCAAGTGAAATATAATTCATTATTTACACACATTATGTTCATTTACACGATAAACATATTTCCTATATAATTTACTTAAATGGTTAAATCAAGCCCTTAGATATGATCATTTGGTTCTTCAAGTGATCACTTAGGAAATGCTTGTTAGGATCAATTGTTATAAGTTATAAGACTATGTGTATTATTAGTTTCCTATTGCCTGCATCATCTGTATATATCAAGCAATCAAGCAATCATTTAAGTGAAGGAAGCATCAATACATTTAGATATATCTTTTGATTAGGGAACATAGATGAAAAGTTTTAAACACAGAAATTATACACATTGTTTATCAAATTTTCTCCATAAATTACACCTATTTAATCAAAAGTTCTTTGCATGAGTAAACTTCAAAACCAAATATTTGTCAGAGGAACCATATTTATGTTTTTTATAGTGCTTTAAAGTGTTGATTTTCAAACCAGGGGGATTTCCATTCATCATATTAAAATCATTGGAGGGGAAGAAGAAGTTCTGGTTCTGTCTTCCTATTACCACAGCCTGCATCAATATCCCATTAGGAACATCAGCAGATTCATTCTATAAGGATTGTTCAAGCTTACATCCTGGACCTTTTTGTATCCATCATGCAATATAAGAACCAGAACTTTCATCAAGAAAAGATATATGACGACCATATCATGGTATATGGCAGAATATGGACAGTAAAACAAGTTCATTAAATACATTGTTTCACACTTATTTTTCATAGAGAACTGAGATTGGCAAATACATTAGATATTCCCATAGAGAACAAGAGAGAGAGAGAGAGAGAAAGACTAGAGTCAGTGGAGATTTTTTAATTAAGCCAACACACAAGAGAGAGAGAGAGAGAGACAGTGGGGTTGTTGATACATGTGAACCTACCTTCCCAGTTGACCTGTCATAGCTTTGCGTTCCACTTCCCTACAGTAATACATATATGGTGCGCTAAGGTTAACATCACAGCACACAGCTAAACACACAGTCACACTTCTCATTCACTAGTCCTCAGCAAGCTTTCTATACATATGTAAAGCTAACATTAATCATGAACATTTGCAACTTCAAGCTGATTTAAATGTCAGTAGAATTATTTCAAATTCTTTATTATTTTTAAAGAAACAAGAAAGTTTCAAAAAGTTTGCAACATACTCTCCTACATTGAGAACACATTTCAAGAGTATATGTCGTAGCATATTGAAGTATTATGCAGCTATGTAGTTTTTATAAAGATTACAAAATGATGTTTATTTCAAAGATCAAGGCCCAAGATGTTGTGATACTTGGAATTTCCAACCAGCATAAAGTTACAATTCTTCATTCAAAAATATCAATTAATATACAGGCTGTTATTTACATGCTTCCAAACTCTTTAGGACTTCACATTTTATTACAAATACAATATAGTAATTTTGGCTGTATTTAACAAATAACAATAAATACAAATAAAGCTAATGTGCAGGTGGTGATTCTACTTTGCTCCATTCAAACTCAATGCTATCATAAGACTTGAATTCATTAAAGATTTCAGCTTAATTCTCCTGTGTGAATAGAGGTAATACATATTCACAAGTTCATACTCCAGAGTATTTTTGGTAAGACCCCAGACCAGAATATTGTAAGTTAAATATAGTGAGGATTTTATAGTCCTATTGCACAGCACTCTTATGTTAAGGAAGGTTGGGCTTTGTATACAATAGTATATCTTAGTCTTTTCAAATCAAACAAACTGAATTTAATATAGAAGCTTCACAAGCAGCAAATCTTGTTAGTAACTTATTACTTAAGGGATATCTTATGATATAATTCATATAAACAATACTAAGTTTTGAACTATTCTGCTGTATAGATTCATTACTCTATATGATTATATAATATGATTCATATATAAATAGCCTCTATCACACCAAGGTCCCTAAAACATCATGACCTACTGCAAATTCTATTAAATAAGCACTAATAATGCTAACAAAATATTATTTCTTTATATGAAATGTAGAATAAAAACATTTCTAAGTTGTTAGACAGTAGTAATAGTGAGTACCGCTATAATATAGCTGTGGTAGTGAGCATGATATATGGGACTGACCTTGGTACGAGTCTGTCGCCGTCCACGCAGAGTTCCAGTAGTCCTAGCAGCACTGCGGATACATCCAGGTAGGGCTCCCACACCGTGAAGCCTCGCCCCAGTAGATCTATGGCTGCTCTCCGGATAGGTGAGAAGGCCGGCAGCTTGGCACTGGGAGGCTGCAGCAGCAGGAAGGTCAGAGCTTTGCCTGCAAACACAGTGTCATACTTATACTGGCAATATCCATGCTCAACCCAAAGATTAGCTTCCACCCACAGTTAAACCAATGGGATCTCACAAAATTGTTACCATTAACATTTGCCCAAAGGACATCATAACTTAAAGATAATCTTCAATTTATTTTCAATCAAAGGGATCTTACAATTGTTACCATCAACATTTACCTAAAGGACATCATAACCTAAACATTATCTTCCTGCGAACAATTATGTTCGGTAAAGGGAATTTCACAACTGTTACCACCAATATTTACTCAAAGGACATCATAACCATAAGATTTACTGCAATAGCAGAATTGCAGTGAACAATGAAGAACAAGTAACATAAAACAGATTTTAACTTTATGATACTGAAGAGCAGGAAGAGGCAAAAAGCACTGGTCTTGTCACATTCATAAAAATGATGTGTAATTACATTTCATGCATGAAGTTTTCAGAACCAAATATTACTGGATGTTATAATTCATTATTTCAATAGTTGAACTGCCACTGATATGCTGCATTCATCACTTATATTTGTTGAATTACATTTGTTACAACAGCTTATGGAAATGTGAAATGTGTACTGCACACCAAGCAAAACAGATATTTTATTTTAGAATTTCAGAAATGAATATAGTGTTACAGAAAATAGAAAAAAAATCAATAAAGCAGAAAATGCCATTTTAAAGCAGGATTCTGAGGCAGATAACGTCTATCATGTACACAAATGGATAGAAACATGGTTAAGTCTTATTACATTAAGAGTGGCATAAAGTTACATACTCGTATGTCTGGAGTGTGAATAATTGGTGATACCAAATCCCTCAACTACGGCAGATTTCTTCTTCTGTTCTTGTGTCTCTGCCTTGCGTTTGCTGGGTTCCATTTCCTGTCCAAACTCAGCGCCCAGCACTCCCATCATTACAATGGCCGTGGCTTGCTTGCGCCGGCTGTCAAAGGACTGCGACACTTTGTATTCTGGAAAGTCACCTGCCACAAAACAAAGAGTCAATGGTTTTCATCCTTTTGCAACTATGAATACCATTATCCGATAATAACATTGATAATATTGACTCTACCTATCAAACTTTGATAAATGAAACTTGAAATTATTTCAAACATTTCATAAAATAAATGATACAAGCAGAAAAACCTGGAAAATATATCAGAAATACTTGCCTTTCTAATTAAAATGCAATAACCTACATGTATATATTACATGAAAATGATATAACTTTCCAACTTTGATGAGATATATATTTGAAAGAGCTATGTGGAGTATATAATGTGGGTTGTTACCAAGGATGTGGTCGTCATCATCCAGCATGGGGTCTTCATCATGCTCCGGCACCATCCCTGTCCCTCCCTGCTGCTGTTCTGCTAACAGACTCAGTGCTGGGTCCACATAGCTGGGAAGGTAAGGGGACCAGTCGTCTACCACTTGCTTACGACCTTCTGATCCGATGCGTCTCAATTCAGCCAATAGCAAAGCCTGAGCAGCTTCCCGGATCTGTAACATGTCAGATCCACTTATCCCATGTAGCAATGTCGTACCCCTTTTGTATTGTTAACATTTCCTTGCAGATCGTTCTCCTACCATAATCAACACAGCTGTACATACAATAATTCCCCTATATTCTTGGTATCTGGACATCTATGCATATATGAAAACCCCATCAACTCAGCTGTACACTGTTAGCATATCACTCTCCCCCCTCCCCACTCCCCCCATGTCCAGTATAAGCATTGCAGTCAGATCCCTACCCCTCTATGTCCAGTATAAGCATTGCAGTCAGATCCCTACCCCTCTATGTCCAGTATAAGCATTGCAGTCAGATCCCTACCCCTCTATGTCCAGTATAAGCATTGCAGTCAGATCCCTACCCCTCTATGTCCAGTATAAGCATTGCAGTCAGATCCCTACCCCTCTATGTCCAGTATAAGCATTGCAGTCAGATCCCTACCCCTCTATGTCCAGTATAAGCATTGCAGTCAGATCCCTACCCCTCTATGTCCAGTATAAGCATTGCAGTCAGATCCCTACCCCTCTATGTCCAGTATAAGCATTGCAGTCAGATCCCTACCCCTCTATGTCCAGTATAAGCATTGCAGTCAGATCCCTACCCCTCTATGTCCAGTATAAGCATTGCAGTCAGATCCCTACCCCTCCCCATGTCCAGTATAAGCATTGCAGTCAGATCACTACCCCTCTATGTCCAGTATAAGCATTGCAGTCAGATCCCTACCCCTCCCCATGTCCAGTATAAGCATTGCAGTCAGATCACTACCCCTCTATGTCCAGTATAAGCATTGCAGTCAGATCCCTACCCCTCTATGTCCAGTATAAGCATTGCAGTCAGATCACTACCCCTCTATGTCCAGTATAAGCATTGCAGTCAGATCCCTACCCCTCTATATCCAGCGATACTGACCTCTAGACAGCGGTCCTGCCAGCGGCGGGCTAGCATCTCGAGCTGTGGCTGCTTGTAGAGGTCGCGACCTATGAGGTCTGGCAGGAGGACGCAGTGGAGGGCAGCCAGGAGACTCCAGCCCTGCTTGGTCTGTGCCTGCTGCATGGTCTCAGCCTCAGTCATCTGCTCATCCTCCCCATGCTCCACCACCATCATACCCTGCCCATCACACTGCTTTCTGCCATCACAAATAACAAACCAATATAATCAATCCATTCAATGGTCTCTAATATTAAAATATTTAAAAATACGAGTCTATGATAGCATAGGTTGATAACGGGTTGCCATTTTATCTAATTGAAATATCGGAACAAAAAAAATTCTTTAAAATCCAATTAGCAAAAAAAATAAGATGGTAACCGGCAATCAGACTACAGTGAATCTGGGCCACGACTTTTGTAATATTCCTAAAATATATTGACCACTTAATTTAACTTCAACAATAATGTACATGATCCACAGAATTTATTTTAATTTTCTCCATTGAATGTGATTGCTGAGTGTTTGAGGATGGTTTACCTGCGGATAACTCTGGTGCCCTCCATGAAGGTCGCATAGGTCATACTCATCAGCGTGTTAGCTACAGAAATCAGGGACAGTAGATGATGTGTGGTGATGGCGCTGGAGATGAGCCAGTGCCCCCTGGTGGCGGTGAGAGCGAGCGGCATCTCAGGGCTTGGCATGTGCTTCTTGTGCCATCCAGGGAGCAGTAGGGACATGTGGCCGCCTCGCGACAGCATGCCGAACGCTATGGGCAGCCTGGGCTTGATCATGCCTAGCTTGCTGAGGCACATCTTATCAAGGTCGGGGTCCTGCCCCCAGGCGTGCATCACCGACATGCAGAACTGAGTGATATGCATCGTCAGACTCTTCTCAGAGATGCTCACATTTTTAGGCCGGGAGGACTTATCAGCCGGTTCCTCGCCCTTTCGTCCCACTCTTGGAGAAGATGGAACAAATCCAGCACTTTCAGCTTTTTGTTGGATTTTTTGCCCAACATTTTCAGCTTTGTCTCTTACCTTGGCCATGAATGCTACGACAGAAAGAAAACAAAACTTATAATCTCATCCTGCATCTGTAGCTTCTCAACAAAATATAAGAAATGAGAAATGAAATTATAAATACTATTGACAACATGTCTGTTGCACACAAATGCTAAATGAAACGAAGTAGTAATGGATGTCCTACTAAGTGCGCTTCATAACAAATATGTCCACTACATTATAAGGCATTCAATAAAGTGAGTACTATTTCAAAACAGCAGATATAAACAGTTTGTGTTACATTAACAAACTACGCATAATGTGCACACTACATTATCAGTCTACATATCTTAATGTTCAATCTTAAGAGAAATATTATGTTAAGCCAAATTTGGAATTAATCAGAGATGCAATATTTTGAAAACAAGTCATTCTTGCTGCTTGATAATTTCAAACACATTTATAAACTGTCAACATTTGACACCAAAAACTAATATGTATGAAAAAGCAGATCATATTCAGCAAAATAACAGTGATGTCATGCAAATCAAATTATATCATTGTGCAAAAGTGACCATTCCAAACAACAACATAGTGAAATATTGTGGCAAATGAATCATATATATGTGTGCCGGTTATTATGTGTGCCTATTGGTACTGCCTGTCTTTGAGTTTTTCTTGACTTTTATATCTGCCTTACCTACCTGCTGTCTGATATATCTGCCTGTTAACTCTGCCTACCTGATATATCTGCCTGTTAACTCTGTCTGCCTGCTATATCTGCCTGTTAGCTCTGCTTGCCTGCTATATCTGCCTGTTAGCTCTGCTTGCCCGATATATCTGCCTGATAGCTCTGCTTGCCTCATATATCTGCCTGTTAACTCTGCCTACATGATATATCTGCCTGTTAGCTCTGTCTGCCTGCTATATCTGCCTGTTAGCTCTGCCTGCCTGCTATATCTGCCTGTTAGCTCTGCCTGCCTGATATATCTGCCTGTTAGCTCTGCTTGCCTGATATATCTGCCTGTTAGCTCTGCTTGCCTGATATATCTGCCTGTTAGCTCTGCCTGCCTGATATATCTGCCTGTTAGCTCTGCCTGCCTGATATATCTGCCTGTTAGCTCTGCTTGCCTCATATATCTGCCTGTTAACTCTGCCTACCTGATATATCTGCCTGTTAGCTCTGACTGCCTGATATATCTGCCTGTTAGCTTTGCCTGCCCGATATATCTGCCTGTTAACTCTGTCTGCCTGATATATCTGCCTGTTAACTCTGTCTGCATGTTAACTCTGTCTGCCTGCTATATCTGCCTGTTAGCTCTGCCTGCCTGATATATCTGCCTGTTAACTCTGTCTGCCTGATATATCTGCCTGTTAACTCTGCCTGCCTGATATATCTGCCTGTTAGCTCTGCTTGCCTCATATATCTGCCTGTTAGCTCTGCCTGCCTGATATATCTGCCTGTTAACTCTGTCTGCCTGATATATCTGCCTATTAACTCTGTCTGCCTGATATATCTGCCTGTTAGCTCTGCTTGCCGCATATATCTGCCTGTTAACTCTGCTTGCCGCATATATCTGCCTGTTAACTCTGTCTGCCTGATATATCTGCCTGTTAGCTCTGCCTGCCCGATATATCTGCCTGTTAACTCTGTCTGCATGTTGGCTCTGTCTGCCTGTTACAAATAATATATCAAATATTTACATTCTATATAACTGAAAGTGCTACTAAAAACATTAGCCTAACAGTAAAAAATAAATTTAAATCAAATATATGCAGACTTGAGAACTGTGGACAAAATCTGCACACTATGGACTATGTTAGGTCTCTATTCTAGATAATGTAATTAATCTATATCTCTACAACTTAGTGTCAAAATGTAGGAAACAAATGGGACTGTATTGGAGGGATTATGGTGTCATGTTTTGGTGATATATTTTGCCTGACCTATGATGATATTTTAAATATAATGGCCCCAATTAAATCTTCTATTCCAAGACCTTTGGCAAAATGTTATTGTGAGTAATCATTCTGAAAAATTGCAAAATTGATATAAGGCTCAAAAGACAGGGCTTAATGTGAGTTTTACTTTATGTTACAAATATAACTGCCAAAGATCTCAGGGAGCAGAAGATGATACATATATATCTATCTGGATATGAGAAATTACAACAAATATTCTGACAGTTTCAATCTCATCCATGCCAGAAAACCTCCAAAGACAGTGAGTAAAACACAGGCTGAATGGGAGAGATCAGATGCAAAGAGAACTGGAGACACCGAGAAGGAGAGGCAGTTAGGGACAGGGTGGCGACACAGTGGGGCGACACAGGGAGCGACACTGGGGGCGACACAGGGAGCGACACGGGGGGTGACACAGGGGTGAGCAAATATGAGCTGCGTTACCGGGGCCACTAATAAATGGGATCCCAACTGTAGAGCCAAAACACACAACTGCCACTGTTAATATTTGTAACTCAGTGCAAATCCATGCTAGTCAGGTACATCAGCACTTCAAGAGTTCTCATTCAAATACATCATATAAGTCATAAATGACATGGTTTTCAAATATGTGCTGAAAAGTGAAATGAAACTAAAACTAATGATGACATTGTACCCCACCCAAATCAGTTTTTTACAGGTTAAATATAGAAATGGCACATTCATCCATTCATGTTACAATGACTGACATTACGAATTTACCCATTTTCTTCTTCACAGTTTTTTGCCTTATTTTAGACATCTAATCCATATCAAGGAATTCCCAAATTACCCCATGCCATTTTGACACTTTTTAATATAACAGGTCATGATAAATTTAAAATAAAATAAATATATAGGAAATAATTTGTCAATTAAATATTTTATCTTTTTTAGGTGGTCCATATCAATAAAAGCCCCTCCCCAATAATATCTTCCAAAGTCAAATAAACCTTCATTAAATTGATTATAAGTCTTCCATTTCAACACTTAATTAGTGAAGCCAATTGCATGTAAATTACTAAAAAAAATAATAAGTTAATAAAAAGATATTTTGGATGATTAGTAAGAGATATAAGCATGTGACTTTGGTGTGGACATGAAGCTGTTGTGGTACACCGAGACCCGGGCTGTGGCACTCTCTCACCCAGCTCCTGTAACCAACACGCACAAGACTGCCTGCCCTCTAGTGGTGAATAGCATATATATAGAGAGAGAGGTATATTATGTGTTCATGGTAGGGTCACATTCAAACTTACAAATCTTTTCATCTGATGAGGGTGAAAAAAGAACTTTGTCTAGCCCTGAATTATGCAAAAACATGAATAAATTACCACTATTGTGTCATAAGTGATGAAGATATGCATATTGATGTTTCTGAGTGAAATAAAAAATAACATGCATTTTCTGTCCAATCTCAAATTGAAATCTTCATTTTAGAAGTAATGGAGAATATAATTGTTGCTTAAATAGTCTGTTAATGTGATTTTGGATTCAATCTGTCTGCAATCATAGTGGGAGCAGTGCTAAAAATCAAACACTTCACACAGTGGGGTGTGTAAGTTACTCTAACACTTTTATATATCATCCTTATGAGGACCTTATAATACCTCATAGATACCACAGAAATCCCTTAAAAGCTCCATCACTCATCAACCTATATGTGTATGCCTTCACTCTATTGGAGATATTATCTATATAGTTCTCCTTAACTTATCAATAGTACACTAGAGGTGTGGTGGATACGTCTGATGGGATGACTCTATGTTTGTGTAGGGTACTATAGAGTATACCCTGCCCCACTGTAAGAGCATGCCACTCAGAGGTCAGTCCTTCATAGCAATAACAAACACAGGTAAAAACACAACAACCCAAACTATCTACCTCGCGAAATCCAAGATCCTAAAAACAAAACCAATGTCTAACTTATCAAGGTCTATGTGTTAAGCCTTGTCAAATCTTCCTTATTTAATTAAGACACAAAATATGCATTCAACGAAATCTTAATGCTTTCCCATGAATTAAATCTACAAATACAATATAATATTTACATTCCTCTTAATTATCGTAACACAGAGCATGGATTTGTGTTTCTCTTCAAATTACAGACAATATATATATTGGCAGATTTAAGTCATGGAGAAAATGTAAATGATAAAATGAGCATATTCTGTCCAGGTTGCTAAAAAAAACTTCTATTGAAATATCATAAACATTATATCAATTGACAAATTTAATTTATCTTGATATATTTTTAATTCATGTAAAACACATTTATGATGAAATAAACAAAAACTATCAAGGTTTGCTTTAATAAATTACAAGTTACATACCACAGATTACACTCATTAATAATAAAGTGTTTGTTATGTGACTTACCTACGAGTTTCTTCTGTGGGTCGGAGGCTGTGGCCTGAGTTTGGTCACCTTGGTTGCTGGCGAGACCGTGCTCTGCCAGGGTGTTAGGAGACATCATGGCATACTCCTCTCCCAGCAGCTGAACTGCACACATACACATACACACCCATCACATGAGCTTGATTGATTATCAAGATTAAACTTCAAGATCATAAGCCATATTCTAACACCTCATATTTTTGGATTGCATATCATCATTGGAATATATATAATAATATCTGTGACAGGTAATTTGAACAGTTTCACATAAAAACTTAGATTGAATGTGAGTTGGAAACAAGATTACTGACAGTGGTATCTACCTCATGTGCATGTCAAACTTTAGGTGCCTTGACCTAATTAAATGGCCAAACTCAAGGCAATTGGTTCTGAGCAAACTCTTATGTAAAGTAGGAGTCAAGCTGGTGATGACTTACTGATCATAGCCTCTGTGTCAAAGAAGACGACGTGAGAGTCTGGGTCCTTGGTGTTGGTCCTGAGGCCCTGTATGAGCATGGGGTGGGCATGGGGCCGGTGCATGAGGCTGGCGTGGGGTGCCCCTATATGCTGGTGCTGACTCAGACTGTGCTGCGCATTCTGCAGCCTCTGCCATACAAAACCATACCATGAACTCATTCACACTCACTACACTTGACCTTCTGACCTTTTACAAGACTCAAATACACAATTTCCACATGCAAGTTTTTTTAATATGAATATCAATTATAGAAGTAATTTGTATCAGAAAAATGAACATTTTGCATGTTTGTGGTGCAAATATTTACCAGAGGGTAAAGGTAATATCTTTTGGTTTTTCTCAGAGAACAGCGCATACCTGTTGTGCAAAGTTCCTGAAAGTGGCAAGGTTGTGTCTCTTGAATGCCTGAGCAAGGCTGATGGTTGGGTTATCAATATCATTACCGACCACATTTTCACTGATCATGATGTGTTTCTCGTCACAGGCCGCTAATATGTCTTCAGCCAGGGTTCCATGCACAACTCGGTCCAGATGACCTGTTAAAATGGAAATACATTAGTGATGCTGTTTATCTCAATATATATGCAAGTATCTTGATAAGTAAAAAATCATATATAGTAATCACTAATATTTAATCAATGAAATACCTTGAAAGTTTTCTAACTTAAAATATTATTTGAAATTGGACCAAAAATAAATGTTTTTCCCCCTGAATTAGACATAAACTATTGTGAAATGTCAACTTTGAGTTTTGTTGATTATTGCGGCTTACCAGTCTCCATTTGCCAGACGTAAACGGTGCCGTCAGTGCATCCGATGACCAGGAAATCATCCAGAGGCCGGAACTTGACGGTCTGGATGGGGAAGAGCTGGCGGGATGCCAACATGATGCACTTTCTCTCCTTTAGACTCAGGAGAGCTAGGGAGTGATCACTCGCCACTGAACTTACACACGGCAAGATGCGCGGCTGAAGAAATACAAATCATGCCTCACTTTTGTGTTCATACCTGACCTCCTTAACCCCTAAAGTACTAGCCTATTTATAAATTTTTGTCAATTGGCAGGGCCAACCATTTTTTTCTCGGTTGGTGTATCTGCACAATAAATTAACATAGTCTATGTTAATCTTCTAAAGTTCATGATCTAAGCTGTTTGACGTCATTATCATGATTACATAATAAGTTGTTGCCCTAAAAAAAATGACGTCATTAAGCCAGAATAATGGGGATGTCAATGTCCATCCACTGTGTTGTTGGTGGATGTTGATGTCCTTCCCCTCCATTGAGGGTTAAACCAATTTTTTTTCTTCAAATTTTGTTGCTCTAACATGGTAAGATGCAGGTCCACACAGACAAATCAATTAATACATCACTAAAATTTCTACCTTACTTGCTAAATCCAATTTTTCTTTCACATTTTAGGGCTTAAAATCCACGTGTTAACATTATTTAAATAAAGAAAAGAGCTGAGACTTGCAGGTAGGTTTACTCACATTGCAGGTATCTGGAGGTACAAGCAGCTGAGTGATCTCCCCGCCATGTACACAGAATGTATGCAGCTTGCTTCCTGTTGAGATGTCCCACAGGATGACGGTGAAGTCCATGCCGCCCGACAGCAGGTGGTTCGCATCATACCTGACGCTGTCGTTATGAGGATAGAGCAGACAGTTCACACGGCCATTGTGTCCTCGCAGCACCTGGTGGGATATCGTATCTGAAATTCACAACAGAAATAAGATCAAACTATGAACCTCAAACATAAATAGTCTGTCATTTAATAAACATAATCTATGCATACTATTTTCAGATTTAAAAAATGTTTTGCTCTGTGATTTACATATTTTGTATAGTTTGAGAGGTTTTACAACTATAAAATGCGAGATGGTTACCTTTGGACGTATTGATGTCCATGAGGTGTAGCATGAGGGTCTCCACGGCAGCCACGATGACAATGGTGCCGTCTTCTCTTCCTGCCACCAGGCGGCCCTGCGTTGGCACATAGATGGTAGCAGTGATCTGAAGCAGCCGCCCATCCACATAATTCTACAAAATCAAACAAGATCAAATTTTAATCCTCATAGTCATCATATAAAAATATATTACAATAGTATAACAAATAATGTCCAAATATAGTTTATCTCACACAATACCTTACACAAATGTCACATTCTCTCCATTACACAAATTTCAAGTTTCTGTTTTTGAATTATTTCTTACCACAACAAGTTACTTTAGGTATTTGAATGTGAACTCACAAGGAAGTCGAGCAGTCCTTCTGGTTTGGGATCCAGCGTCTGCCAAGCATCTTGTAGTGATGTACATATCTTAGGTTGGCCCACTACAATTCAAATAAATGATATGCCAATATCTGTTTTCATATACCTGTGGTCTGTTCAAAATTGGAAATGAATGTTTCAGTGAAAAATATTCTGATGAACATTTTAATGATTTTATATAATTTTAAAAATAATTATTTGAAAACATACAAATGCTGTTTTTTTCAGAATTTGCTTTTCACTTTTTTGAGCCTGTAACATTGAAACCATATGCGAAAGTCATGTTCTGGTATATCAACTGAAGGTCTTCACTTGGTATATATGTGTTAAAACTATACTTCAGTTGACAGATGTTCAGATGCTTGTATGAAAATACATGTGTAAGAAGTTTGATGCCACAGGCGCTAAGACCACATGAGCAAAATATAACACTTTCACACGACTTTTTTTAATTTATTCATCAGATATAAAAAACATGTGTACATACCTGGTAATTTTTCAAAGCTGTCCTGTCTGACTAGTTTCATTTTCTTGTCATGGATGTCAGGAATGTTCCAGACGACTATTCTTCCCTCGCAGTCTCCTCGTAGCAGGATCTTGCTCTCCCGGTCACGACGGCCGTGGAAGTATGTAACCGCTGGGCAACAGACCAGTGTCTGAAAGAGCACCACAAACTGACTCAAATAATCTCTGTAAATGCAGTGAACAACTTATGTTATGATTAATTATTAAAAAGAAAAATCCACTTCTATATATTCTTATTTTATTTCACTCTGAAGATTTGGGAATGTTGCTATGAATGTTGAGTATGATAGGAATGGCTTGTGGTGATTGTTTTGAGATTGTCGTGATAACTATTGACCTATGGTGTATTTGTGATGTTGGAGTAAATGTGTATGTTAAGGAGTCTGACCTTTTCTGTGTACATGTCTAGGATGTGGTAGGCCTGAGGACCCTGCTGTCTGGGGCTGCTCGGGTCTGCTGGCTTGTGAAAATCTACACTCTCAGGGTTAGCACTGTAAACACAACCACACATTAAACAAAACCTCCAACATGAAACCTGCAAATTTCATCTGAAAACAATTTTAGGTGGGCATGGAACAAAAAGAGATACATATAGCTAAGTTATAATACTGAGTATCAACACAAACATGGATACTCTTTGGCATTATGCAAAATATCTAATTTCACTCTCGTAAATATTCATAGCTTGATAAATAGTATGAATTTCCACCCAAGTTTAACCAGACTCAAAATGTTCAGCAGAAATGTGTAATCTCTCATGCCACACAACTGGCAAATATCAGTCAGTGCATCTCTATCCCAGGGATTTAATCTTGTAATTTAGCTTCATTGAGTGTAAGATGCCTATATATGGAGTGTCACCCCTGTCATTACGGTAGCATTAAGTGAAGCAAGCAATATGTCGCCACTAGTCTTACCTGTGCACAGCTCTTCCTCTCAGTAAGCTTAATTTTGATGAAAATTAAAATGAGATCAAAATGAAACAAAACTGTCACGTCAAAATATATGATAAATATAAAAAGGAAAAATCAACAAAATGGCTGGGTAGTAAGCCGTTTGCCCAGCAGGTGGCAGAGAAGCAGCGAGAGAGGAGACAAGCTGAGCAGAGGTGGGGGGACAGCCCCCGGGAACAGCCAACAGGTGGCAGCACACATTATGCTCTCAACTGACAATCATTCAACGTACAATACATTCATATGACCATTCCACACATAACACAGGGCGGTGTCCAGACTGTCTTCCAGAACTATTTCTTCTCTCAACAGGTGATTGACTTGAGGTTTAAATTTGTGAATTTCACAGGTGATTAACTTGAGGTTTAAATTCATGAATTTCACAGGTGATTTGGACATGTTATAGTCCCATGTGCATACCTGATCAAAGAGAGAAGGAATGTTCTGGGACAGCTTGGAATAGAGATTGGTTGTTTTCCCAGCAGCTTAATACATGCAAGCACAGTTCCCAGATTCCCCTAAAAGTTCATCATTACACCACTAAATGTCCTGGGTATATTCCGCACCTTTTATATCTCCAAGGCAAATTCTCAGCTTATATATTCTCTACTGATTTCTTGCACTAAAAAACTTCACATATCACTAATACTTTTGATCAAAATTAAAAGAAAACTATGTGATGAAATATGATTTGATCAAAATATAAGATTGATTACCATTTTAGGATCATGATAGGTGAATCAATAGACTTTTCAAACATTTTAGTGACAATTCTACATGTAATATCTCTATTATTTCAAAAAAGTATATAGTTGCATACAGGCATATGGCCCACTTATGATTATTGGCACATGTCCCATTACAGGCATATGGCCCATTATTGGCACATGTCCCATTACAGGCATATGGCCCATTATTGGCACATGTCCCATTACAGGCATATGGCCCATTATTGGCACATGTCCCATTACAGGCATATGGCCCATTATTGGCACATGTCCCATTACAGGCATATGGCCCATTATTGGCACATGTCCCATTACAGGCATATGGCCCATTCCCATCCTATCCCCTCACCATGCAGCAAGATTCTTTGAGGGTTGAACTAATCCTTTTCAGGCCTTGACATTAAGGATTTTGTATACTGGCCCAAAAAGGTAGACCTCAAATCCACTGGCCATTTTGTTCTTAACTCCTGGCCTACACGTGAAACAGTGAAAAATTATAAAATTTTACTTAGATCTGCACCAGTAGAATATAAAAACCACTGGCCCATGCTGGCCCAAAGGCTGAAAAATAAATGTTCAAGGTCACCGACTCACCGGGCAAGTGCTAATGTCAAGCCCTGTTTCTTATTATCTAAATTAACATTCAAGTTTCTGCTGAGGGAAGACCATACCAGTGAAGTGTCCAGGATATAGATGGAGGTATATAAGGTCTTTACCTTGTGTGTCTTTGACAATATAATACAATTTCGGAGCAACAATATTTCTTTTACATTTCTTTTACATATATGACATCACTACATTTATCCATTGTTCCAGGAGAAAGCAAAATGTTTTCTCTCTCGGAGCAATAGTTTGATGCTGACACAAATAACAGAATCCATTATTTAGCTTTGAGAACCATACAGTGTAAATTATATCAAATTCTTGGTTTAAGAGCAATGGGCTGTTGATGACATCACAAACACTGATTCTATTGTTCCAGAGCAAGTAAAGGATTCTGAACCCAAACAAATGGCTGTGAGAAGATTGATATGAATAATGGCAAGGTTCATCAGAATGATAGGACCAAGCCATGTGAGATATGACAGGGGTCCAGATCACATGAAGCACCATGTACCGGTAGGTCATTATAAACAAACTCAAATCAAACTTATCTCCATTGCCATAAGGTTAAAAGGCAAATAGCACAACTCAGTCACCATTTGTAATCCATAAATAAACTGGAGGGTGACAAAAATAAACTGTCTGCAGTTTTACAGTTTAAAAAATATAGGTAAAGCATAGTCCTGGTAATTCAAATCAAGAATTACAGTAGATAAATTGTAAAAAACAACATATTTAAATCATTATGTTCTCATGAGGAAATGAAAGCCCACGCCAAATAGAAAAACACTCAATATAATGATGTAAACACATCAATCACGGCAGTGAATTGCATAATTTACTGGACACTTCTTGTTGGTAGACAGATGATGCAACTATCTAATCTTACTGCAAGATGACAGAAACATTTCATTCATGCATCACTCAGATATATGGCATCATGACTATGCTCTTACTGATTTTTCACTGTTAGTCCAGTAAATTCAAGTGTTAAAATACACATGCACATTCATATTATGAAGAATATTAGCATTTGAAAGCCACATTCATGCAGACACAATTCATTTTATATACTTTGATATCTTTTACTTAATTCTTACTGTAAAATGTGTAAGCTAAGTGTATGCTCATTTATAATCTACCGGTAAATGATAGTTGGTAATATTTACATTTTGCGATGTTCATAAATAAAGGAATCTAAAATACCCACACAAATCCAGCCTGCTGTTTGTTATTATGTGTTTTTGGAGTTAAACTGAAATGTTTCAATTTATTACACCAGATTACTGCAATATAAGTTGGTGTGGTGTTTGTGACACCAGGTGTCACTATTGCTTACTTGGTGGGTAGTTTGTAGAGGTAGCCTTTACCCTCACTGCTCCATACACATACACGGTCTACTCCGATGAACTCGCCTCCGATCCATCGCTCACCGCGCCGGCTGGACTCAGAGCAGAGGAGTGAGAAGTCTCCAGCATCATAGATCTGCAACATAAGATCACCATGGCAGCTCAAAGAGTACACGTCCCTATCAAACTCATACAAACCTCTAATAGACTATGGACACTACGATAAGGGCAACACTGTTTTTTTTCTTAAATTGGCATATTTGAGCTGGTCTGAATAGTTATTACAAGTAATAAATATTTTGAATTCATCAGCTGAGAAAATATTATCTGATCACAAAGTTGAGGATATAAACATATACATTATGTCAGAAAAAAGTGCTCAAAATCTGATTTCATGAAAGTTTTAAAAATTTTGTGCAACTGCACTCTGACTTGAGTAAATTAATGACATAATACTGAATAAATATATTTCTTCATGAGTGTGATGTTGGTATCACCAATCTTCAACTTGGCTTTGATTGTGATGTGATAAATGTTGACGATCGCTTATTCTATAACAGTAAGATATTTTAAATAGTAGTGTGCTCAGAATGTCTATTATCTCTGAGAACCAAGGCCTTATTAGGACTCGTAAAGATACAAAAATACCTCTCACCCTATCTTCTTTCGTTCCATGATTTATTTAAACTTTTATTATCATGATTTATTTTCATTTCAATGTTTCTTTTGAAACATTTAATACGTTTATTTTTTTAATAATCATATTCAAAATCTTTAATTTGAAGGCATTAATCTTGGTACTTAGGAGCACAAACCATGATAATCTCCAAAAGTGTTAGGTGCAGATGATATCTATTCATTACAGAGGATTCTATACCTGTAGCCTGAGTCACATAGCATATCAAATCAATCCATTTCTTTGATAATTTGTGATCCTGAAATGCCATGTACCATTACAACAACCTTCTAGTCAACTTAATTCATGTCATTCATCTTCTCATAAGCCAGGGAAGACTTTTGGTTGCAAAAAACTCAGCTTTGGGTTTTAATTTAATAATTTTCATGTGAGTAAGGTGGTTAAGAGCCCCTGATAAGGTCGAGCCCCTGATAAGGTCGAGTCCCCAGTCTGCATGGCTATGCCTCTGTCCTTAAAGAACTCTCAAATCACAGCAAAAATACATCATAAGACTGTTTTAAAATAATACAAAAAATTATAATTGCATGTAAAAAATATTCCTGAAATAAAGAAACAAAATTTAACTGCAATAAAGGACATAAAATAACCAGACATAACAGTGCTTTACATTGTCAACTTGCCATGTTCCCCTCAGGTGCCTTTGACCATCTTGAGCAATTAAGGGGTAAAAAGGTTTTATAATCAGCTTGCCCAGCCAAAAAGTAAAAAATCTTGCAAAATACATGACTAAACATATCTGCTTGGAAAGACAATAAGTGAAATAAATTTTAGGGTGGTTAGATTTTGATAAATTTCTATCCTAGCAGGTGAGTGCCTGACATGATTCAATGTAAAGGCCTGTACATATATATATTCCCATAATTCTTTCTAAAAATGGCCTATATGTATTAACAAATTTCATGCCAACGTATTAAATACATGTACAATCCATCTCATCTTATTTTTTTGTCAGTGATCTCTATTTATGTCTCAGGAACATGATCAAAAACAGATCAATGTGTGGAATTCAAATTTTTGCATTGTTCTCCATGTCAGCAAATAATCAGATAGCATTTGTTCATTTGAATAATAAGCAAATAGGAAAGGGAAATCTGTATCTAAATGTAAAAATTTCATCAACTTTAAACCAAATTTGCCTCAAATCCTAAAAAACTTTGTGATTGTTTTTTGTGTTATATTCATTTGTGTGATAGAAATTATTTGTTTTTGGGGTATGGATTGCTAAAATATTAACATCTCAAAATGAGTTGGGATTTCAAATCCATGCTTAGTATCACTTTACAAATATATTTGAATCAGCACATGCACACACAATGCCAAATATAAAGATAAAGCCAAACATCACTACTCTCCCAGCCCAATTCTAGATAGATGATTTCCTTGCTACATATCCCATAATACCAAACTACATATCCCACAATGCTCTACTTCACGGAACACAATGCTTCCTGTTAAGGCTGGTTTCTTGTTACTAATCATTTATCACTAGTATACTCCACTCAATCTGTCGCAGTCAAGGGGGAAGGGGGGTCTCTTTCTTCACGCAATGCATTTAAGGAGTGATCTCTTGTTTTGGTGCTATTAATAACAATTACTGCATGCAGTTGCAGTTATGGTAAATCTTTTTCAGTTACCATCAGTGATAATGTGTGAACACTTCCAAAATAGTTAAAATTGTGCTTCTGTAATAAACATTCAGGTATGCATAGAACCATATGATACACATGGAACCATCGGGGAAACAAATAATCAGGTAAAAATGGAACCATCAGGTACAAATGGAACCATCAGGTACAAATGGAACCATCATGTACAAATGGAACCATCAGGTACATAAAACATCAGGTATGCAAAGAACCATCAAGTGTACATTGAACCATCAGGTATGTATGGAACCATCTAGTATACATGGAACCATCAGGTGTAAATTGAACCATCAGGTACAAATGGAACCATCAGGTGTGCATGGAACCATCAGGTACAAATGGAACCATTAGGTACAAATGGAACCATCAAGTGTACATTGAACCATCAGGTGTACATGGAACCATCAGGTAAACATGGAACCATCAGGTACAAATGGAACCGTCAGGTACAAATGGAACCATCAAGTGTACATTGAACCATCAGGTGTACATAGAACCATCAGGTACAAATGGAACCATCAGGTATGCATGGAACCATCATAGCAACATGGAACCATCAGGTACAAATGGAACCATCAGATACAAATGGAACCATCAGGTACAAATGGAACCATCAAGTGTACATTGAACCATCAGGTGTACATGGAACCATCAGGTAAACATGGAACCATCAGGTACAAATGGAACCATCAGGTACAAATGGAACCATCAAGTGTACATTGAACCATCAGGTGTACATGGAACCATCAGGTACAAATGGAACCATCAGGTACAAATGGAACCATCAGGTATGCATGGAACCATCATAGCAACATGGAACCATCAGGTACAAATGGAACCATCAGGTACAAATGGAACCAGCAGGTACAAATGGAACCATCAGGTGTGCATGGAACCATCAGGTAAACATGGAACCATCAGATACAAATGGAACCATCAGGTACAAATGGAACCATCAAGTGTACATTGAACCATCAGGTGTACATGGAACCATCAGGTAAACATGGAACCATCAGGTACAAATGGAACCATCAGGTACAAATGGAACCATCAAGTGTACATTGAACCATCAGGTGTACATGGAACCATCAGGTACAAATGGAACCATCAGGTACAAATGGAACCATCAGGTATGCATGGAACCATCATAGCAACATGGAACCATCAGGTACAAATGGAACCAGCAGGTACAAATGGAACCAGCAGGTACAAATGGAACCATCAGGTGTGCATGGAACCATCAGGTAAACATGGAACCATCAGATACAAATGGAACCATCAGGTGTGCATGGAACCATCAGGTGTGCATGGAACCATCAGGTAAACATGGAACCATCAGGTACAAATGGAACCATCAGGTACAAATGGAACCATCAGGTACAAATGGAACCATCAGGTACAAATGGAACCATCAGGTGTGCAAAGAACTATCAGGTATACATTGAACCAGCAGGTACAAATGGAACCAGCAGGTACAAATGGAACCATCAGGTACAAATGGAACCAGCAGGTACAAATGGAACCATCAGGTGTGCAAAGAACTATCAGGTATACATTGAACCAGCAGGTACAAATGGAACCAGCAGGTACAAATGGAACCATCAGGTACAAATGGAACCAGCAGGTACAAATGGAACCATCAGGGTAACATGGAACCATTAAGTAAATATGGAACCATCAGGTACATATTTTGAAATAATTCTTTGAAAAAAGCAACATTAATCGTTTAAGTCCCAATCATAAGACCATATAGCGAACCATACATCCAATATGGGCCATACAGGTTAAGCTCTAACATAAATAACCGAGCTGTGAGAGATGTGTCACACAAAAAGGTGGGTACCGGTACTTTGGAATATAAATGGTTAATGATTCAAATGGTTTGATATCAAAGTAAGTTAATAGCAAACAATGGGGTCTTGGGAAGCATTGTGTTGTTTAGACTGTTGAAACGCTTACCCCATCTTCATCCCCGGCAGGTTTGTCTCGCTCAACAAAATTCGTATCATAGATCTAAAAGCAGAGAGGCAGAGCAGAAGGTTGAAAGATAGAGGGGCGTACATTGTGTGTGACACTGCCACATGGCTGCTTGCATATGGAGCCGTTGTCTGGGGTAATGTGAGCCACTAGGACATTACAGCATGTACATATATATATATATTATGGTTAATATAATGGGAACATATAAACATTGTGATATATATACAAGGGTGTATACTGTAATATGTAGGTACAGCATAGGACAAATAACTAAGTATACGGTAAGTATTAAGCTATGCTGGTGTTAAGCGATTGAGGCATATGATTATATTGCTTATACAATCTGTAGAATTGTTAATTTTGGTTTAGTACATTTAATGAAATATCAATATATAAACAAAGGCCACAGGCCTGATAGCTATGCATTTTTTATGTGAGGAAATTTAAACAATTGGAAAAGTTATGATTGTAATGGTATAACAATATCTATCTAAATAATCCTGGGTGTTTGTATGGACAAATATAAAATGTTTTTTTTTGCTTTTGTTTACCTAGATGATTTAAATTTCAACATTACTTTCCAAAATTTGCTGCCCAAGAACTTGTCAATAAAAATAACCGGATCCAAGTTGGCCTCTTTGTTAATATATTGATTTTGGGATGAGGTCTTACATATCAAAAGAAAAATAGCAGTTGGACACAACAGACCCTCTGCCCTTTAGTAACACTCAGTCTGTAAGTGGTTAGAAATTTCGGGCTTTCAGGCATCAACAATCTAAGTTTGGTACTGCATTCCTCATTTGTTGTCAACCTATCACTTAACAAATTTTTCAGGGAATAATGACCTCAAATATAGGTCAAGGTCACTGACAAGCCCATCATTTTGGGACATTGATGTGCTTCCATAGTTTAAGTTTGGTAAAATGAGGGTCAAGGTCACCCACTATCCAAAATATTTCTATGGTTTCAAATATTTGACATAGAAAAATTGGGGAAAAAGAATTTTTAAATCTAATTAGATGGAGAAGACAATTTAAATTCTCAGAAGATTTTGCCCCTCATTACAAAATCATTCTCCATTCTAACATCTGTCAGTGCTAGATTTGAGAAAAAATAAACAGTACTCAGGACAGTATTTCAAATCAATCTTCATTCATCATTTATTTGGGGTTTTTTTATCATGAAAATTTCACCATCATCAGAAGATATACTCTGTTGACAACAATATTTGACTAGCTGTGCTCTTCGAGCATAGCTAAAGATCATAACCATGTAATGAAAATTTAGTATTAGTGAACAAATATTTGATATTTGATTGAATTTAAAACGTTTCTGTTTATACATTGTTTAAAAGCAAGTTGACGGCTGTAATAATCATTAATTGTGGTTAAATCTTCAGAACTTATTATTTTCCAAATGAGTGTACTGTATGCAGACTAGCTACAAGCTTGTGGAGTGAAATGTCTCTAAATGCGTTATTTACCATGCTACATTTCAAGCAAATTGTGAATATCCAAAGCATAGTTGTGAATTTCAACATTGAATCAGAATAACATTTTGAACAAATTGAAACTTCGCGTAAGATTTCGAAAAATGTTACATCAATATTGTGTTTGTCTTTTTTCAAAGTCATTGTAAAATTTATAAGCATTCTATTAGTATGTTAATCTCTGTTCACAATATGATGGATAAGGCTAATAAAAGATGTTAGCATTAGTATGAATGGACCACTCGAAAGAATTGTCTAAGACAGCAATCTCTGCTACTGAAGGCTAACTACAAGAGAGGTCTGCACAACTAGACAATATTGACAGAGAGCTATTACTAAAGTCAAGTTGAGTCTTACCCACAAATTTAACACACCATAACAAAGTGTGACAATCTTAAGTATCTAAACATCAGAATAAACCAGAACAATGATAAATGTATGTAAAGTGTAATGAAATAAAATGTGAAAAAAACCAGCTCGTTAAAAGAAATTTTTGAGAGATTTTTGAACAAATTTGGTAGGTCTAAAGATTTTATATGTCTCACCCGAGGGCTCAACCGAAATATCACAGTAAAATACTGTTATCAAATTATCAGAATTCCTTTCTTTGCCAATTTAGCCTGCATTGAATAGAACCACCTGCAGGTTCCACTTAAAAATCTGGACATACTTAATGAATCTCTGAAATGTCATCTCGGTCTCTGGACATACCATGCATTGTTGATGTGAGTTTCTAATCTTATCAACAGCAGCAGTTACAAAGCAGCAAAACAAACTAAAATAAAATAAATAAACCCAAATATATCACTAAAACATTTATTAATGGCATCTATTCTATGTGACTCATTTGGCATGAAACACCATATAATCTGCATGCTTTATTAATAGGTGCAAGTTTCTCTATGAACAGAATTGTCTAGGCCTCTTAAAAGAAATGAAGAAAATTTGGTTGACAGTTGAACGTAGCACTCACCTGCAGGGAAACCCCCAGTCACCAGTTATAAGTGAAAGTGTGAAGAAAATTTTAGCAACTCATAGTAATATAAATTGCTCTCCCTGTAAAATTGAATGTTTCATTCCATACCAACCAGAATGGTCTACTGGTATCTGAGGTTCATGCAGTGCTTGAAATGTGCCCCTATATAATCCAGGCCTAACATATTTCACAGAA
Source organism: Amphiduros pacificus (assembly GCA_949316495.1). Classification (NCBI taxonomy): domain Eukaryota; kingdom Metazoa; phylum Annelida; class Polychaeta; order Phyllodocida; family Hesionidae; genus Amphiduros; species Amphiduros pacificus. Next base: position 61,473,433 of record OX439001.1, read on the forward strand.
CGTGAAGGTAAGAGCTTTTTTCTATATATTTAAAGTTGACTATTGCCCTGTGCAGGACATGCACTGATTAAGGACTTTGCCTTAAGGTGAACATGACACCAGGGGGACAATCCACAATATATAATATAACATGGATACAGACAAAATCTAATCATGAACATATTTACAGTACACATTTACCCTGCATCTCTTTTAATTTTAGCATGAAATAATCAGAAATATAGATGTATAAAATGGGGTTTGGTAAATGTGTCATTGATGTGTTGTTCTTCGCAACGTGTTGTTGATGGTCTCTAGCGCCATTCTCAGTCACTCAATGCAGCGGACTTCCCACATGATCTGTTATCACCATAACCAGTCTATTCATAGCTGAGTGAGATCCTTGGTACAATCCTGAGACACACAAGGATGGACACATTGTAACCTTACCTGCCAGTACTTGGAACAAATGATCAGCACTGTCCGCTGGTTGTATGCGCAACATCGTAACATCTGAGCATTCAAACAACGAATCTGCTTGGCCTCATCTTCAAATATCTGCTGACTCGTCTGTAATATTAAGTACAAAAATTCTGATATTGCTTTCCCAAGATTATCATTCTGATGTGCATAAATGATTAAATACTGCAATCAATTTAAACATAATGAATTCACTTTTTTTAGAGGATTGATTTGGACATAAGATAAACATTCCTATGGTATATTTACCTTTCCTTCATTTCCAGTGAGTGTCCACACTTTGACAGTGCCAGAATTTGTGATAGCAACCACAACATCATCTGAAATTAAAAGTTCCATCACATTATCTTTGTCATGAACAGTCCATTCATACACACTGCACACTCACATTAGAATAAAACTACTACTCTACAACTAGGCCATGCTTCTACTTACTTGCTACCAAGTTAGTTCCTGCTTTGACTGCAAAGAAAAGTGAGCTTGTAGTACACTAATTCTAATCTCAGATGACAAATACAGGATATCAAGCAACAATGAAGAGTCACCATAAACACTGCTCAGAATATCACCCATAACACTGCCTACATTGTACACTGCATCTAGCAGTGCAGCTGATCGCCCATGACACTGTCTACATTGTACAGTGCATCTGCCAGTGCAGCTGATCACCCATAACACTGCCTACATTGTACAGTGCATCTAGCAGTGCAGCTGATCACCCACAACACTGCCTACATCGGACAGTGCATCTAGCAGTGCAGCTGATCACCCATAACACTGCCTACATTATACAGTGCATCTAGCAGTGCATGTGTTCAACCATATCACTGCCTACATTGTACCCTGCATCTAACAGTGCAGCTGATCACCCATAACATTGCCTATATTGTACAGTGCATTTAACAGTGCAGCTGATCACCCAAATCACTGTTGACATTGTACAGTGCATCTTGCAGTGCAGCTGATCACCCATAAAATTGCCTAATAGTATATGGCACAGTGCATCCAGCAGTGAAGACACTGACCCATAACATTCTACATCTTGAAGTGCAGCACATCACCAAGCCCACAGGTCCTCTAGCAGTGCAGATATCATACCAAGTTCATCTGACAGTAGAGGATACAATGCATCTTGCAATGCACAAATCACCCAGATATCAGTTAAACTAGTAGTGCAAACCTCACTGTGCACATCCACATGATAAAGGAATAGAGGAAGAACTTACTTTCCCTCTTGATGGGTCTGAGTATGGTGAGAGCGCTGATCCAGTCTGGCTGAATGCGGGAGGACAGAGAGAACACCACGTCGAGGCTGAGTGGATGCAGGATGAGCACCTCCGGGTAGTACCCATTACATACCAACCGGATGTCTCGGCTGTGCATCAGCTGGTAGGCCTGCAGCGTATTATAAATAACATGATTTATCATGTCAAACGTAAAAGGTCAAACAGACACATTCATAAGTACTTGAATTGGTATTGATATTTCCTATAATGCCATGTCACACTGATCCTTACCTGTACAGCTACATGCACTGATGATGATTTAGTATGCTCTATACATCGTCCATCACTAAGGTCCCAGAGACACATCTCTCTGAAAAATATAAATATTTTTGTTTTGTTTTAGCCTATCAGCCTTAGAATTGCAAATTCATTAAATCTATTTTTGCCAGATATTATTCAACTTTGTGTGTAGAGTGCTCACCCATTATCTGAGGAGCTGACCACATATGGCTTGTCAGGATGGTTACTTCCAATTGCTAAGCAGGTCACGGCAGCTGAATGCCCTAACAAAATACTCCTAGGACGGATCTGAAATGACATATGCAATATACATACACCACACACTTCAAAAGTTATAAAATTCTAGTTTTTTAATGGCTCTGGTTATAAAGTATGAAATGATTTTTAATTTTCTGTAATGCTGACACCACTGTGGAGTGTTCATTCATGTGCAATAGTTTCTTATATGCACACATGCACGCGAATGAATACATTCCTATAACATGTAAACAAAGATAAAGAAGTGCAAGATGACAAAAAGTTCAAGATGACCACATCATCATCGCCCATCAATGTGCAAAATTTTCAATTATTATTCTTTGGATATGCCTTCCAATTGACAGAGCATGGAGTTTTGAGCAGGTTTAGTTCAAAATAAGTGTAAATCGGACAATAAGAACAGAAATTAAAGCAAAATCTGCTCATGATTAGCATTAGCGCCTAAGCGATTTTAGAGGTTATTACATAATCGAGACTAAAAAGACTGAACTTTGCATACATTTGTGCTAAAAAATCATTCAAACACCAAATTAAATGTTTTTGAAAGATGAACAAAGATAATTTCAACTGCCCCATCAGTTTGCAATAATTATTTCATAATAATCAGATAAATGTATTTAGAGTTTTGCAGAAATTTACATTTCTGAAATTGTGGCATTGTAAATTATCAAATATACCGGTAGTTTTCTTGGCTTTCTCTTGGTGTAAAAAAACAATAATCAGATAAAAAGATTTTTAGTTTTGAGTAAAAATGCGGGAGAAAGTTTTGCAGTGATTGACAATTCCTTTATTTATGGTGACATGTCAAAATCAGAACAACACATTTTCGGCCAAATTTAAGAACAATTTAAATATTGAATTGGCAGATGACACTTGAAATGATAATTTAGATGATTTTCTCAGCTTTCTTTTGGATATAAAATCTATATAATCAGATCAATATTTTTGAAAGACAATTTAAGAAAAATTTAGACATTGAATTGGAAGATGATATTTATCATGTTAAAAGATAATTTTCTTGACTTTTTTATGATAGTAAAATCATTGTTATATAATGTTTAATATTCCGTTTATATTTTGTTTCATTCTTGTTTTTATATTTTTTGTTTATCTGGTATTGTTTATATTTATATCTGTTCTGTTTGTTGTTTTTTGGAGGTTTTTTTGCCATCCATGTCACTTTTTATTGTTTATATAATTTTTTAAGAGATGAATAAGAATGAATAATGATTAAACCTTATTGTGTAAGTTTCTCCGAAAATCTCTCTAGGTAACTTAAATGTTGTCAGATGTAAACAAGACCTTAAAGTTGCAAGAGATGATTACTTATTAACTTTTAAAAGTTGTTTTCATGAAATTGATACTGACCTCTCCATTGTCATGGTCCCAGATACAAATCTGTCCATCGTTACAGCCTGTGACCACAGTGGTCATGTCTGCAACCATGAGAATGCTGGAGATACAGTGGGTTGGGGCTCTCTCGCCCCACACCACTAGCGGCACCATCAGGTTACTTGTTGTCATCTTCTAACTCTAGTCTGAAAACGTAAATCAAACAATAACATTTTATACAGAAATATTTTTGCAAAGATGACATTTTCATAAATCAGTTAATTTGTTAGAAGTGTATTTTTATCTTTTCATCTCATGTATTTCACCATTTAAAAGGTTTGCATACTGAATTTGGCCCAAATTTGATATCTTGATTCTAATTGGCTAATATTTGTCATGTTCTTCAAAATGGCAGTTTCCTTGACAACTGAGTAATTGATGGAAGTGGTCCCCTGAAAATACATCTTCCCTGCTTATAGCTAAGAAATTTGACCAGTAGATTCTGCAAAGAAGATCAAAGTTGATGGACAGAATTATCAGCACAATAATCATAAGTTTTTGTACAAAAATAAAATAGGGTAAGGTTTGGAAAATCAAGTGTTCACAAGATAGAGAATATTTAGGTCAGGAGGAAGGGCAAACTCAGGTTTTTATCATCAACTGGTATATTTTGCCAATGTCTCTGATTCTGCAGATTGAGCTGTGAGTGAGGTCAGGGCTATATCTCAGCAATTTCAATGGATGAGCAATTGATCACTCCATCAACATTCAGGAAAATAACTTGAGCTGCACATCCACATCTATGAGTTAACTCGGCAAACCAATTGGCATCCTGCCAAGATTACAATCTTGTACTAGGGGGTGCAGCTGGTGCTTTACACTCTGGCGAGTGACTTCCTAAAAAATTGCAGAGCTTCCAGTTTCCAATGTAGTTAAATCAGTTCTGCTGAAAGCTCTGATGATTTTGTCCGAGAAGGCTATTTGAACTTAAAGACCTTCACTAAATCTCTACACTAACCTCAGTAACGTTTTTTTTTATCAGATAGTTGAAGAATTAAATATATCAACATGAATGAGAAAGTAAGTGGTTGAAACTAGTCTTAAGCTCCCTCCACTTAAAATTCTTGTGGAGAGGGACAGTCCTATTTTTTTCTTGGCACAGCCATCAGGGATTCTCCCTAAATGCATTTACCTTTGACCATCCTCTTAATCTGAATCGGTGAAGCTACTGATTGGAAATAAGAGTTCAGCATTAGAACAGCTTCAGAAATTGTCACAGACTGGCCAAAGCCAAAGGCAAAGCCAAGGCAGAGAGAAAAGAGGGAGTGACATTTTAACATTTTTCCTGCTGTTTCACGCATCTTAACTTCGACTTACCGATACACTACTCATTCCAGACAAAATTCTGTCCCTAAATATCATCCATGCATGATCCTAGACGATTCTATCATTCGTCCTCTCTAAAAATGGTGAATTAGTGATGCATTTCAGCTGATAATTTATTAATTTTTACAGGAAGTCTTCTTTTTCTTCCCGAAATGTGTTCCCCTCTGCACAATAACAATCGAAAGCCGTTGAAACGCACTTGGGTGGTGTGAAATGTTGGTGGTCGAGAATATCTCTAGAACTTTCTTTAATTATGCAATGATCTTTGGGTTTTGATTCAATTTCTCATGCACGTGCGATGAATTTTGTTGACCGACTATCTTTCGAGGAGAAGAGAACAATTTAGTCCCGGAGAACAACCCAGAAACACGTGAAGTTGGTTGCTGATGCAAGCTGGTTGACTTGGTTACCTGAACCTGCCTTTGCCGCCACATGGTTATAATAGGAAAACTGTATGAGAGTCTGGAGGTTTGAGAATATCTTGTCCAAGGGACATCTGTCAAGATTTGAAGAATTTTGCTTTTTAAGTTTTAAAGTACACAATCCTCAGCAAGAAGCCTCAAGATAAAAATGTTATGAATCATGGAAGTGAATTCAAAAAGAAAACAACTTCATTGGAGTTTAATGCTGAACTATGTCCACCAATAGCAGGTTCTTTAGATCTTTGAGTACAGTGAAAGAGTTTGATGGTGAGTATGTTCTACTCACAACCAGTTTTCCTCATTACCAATAACTGTGATAACAGCAACTAAGCTAGAGCCTAGATCCTAGAGCCTAGAGGGGACCCATGTAGCTGATGGCAGATAACATTTCTAATTAAGTTTCTAATCTGAGCATATATTCTCTGTCGGGCAAAATCTAGAAAGAAATAATTATATGGCTCTAGTTACTCCCATATCGATCATCAAAATAGACTTGGAATCCACTGTGCATAGAAACACCACATACTGCCCATCATATTGAAGTTTCCCTACTAAGTGAACTCGACATCTGGAAATTGTCTGTTGCAGTTATGACCCATGTCACGGTTTTTCCCAGTCATGATAATGTCTCTACATACAGACACATGTCTTATCTGTAACGTTCTTTGATCAGTTTTTCATTCAATATCACACTCGAGGACATTAAATGGCATTTTAAAAAGTTCCAAGTCATTACACCATGCCTACAAACAGGGAGAAACATCATATATGACATAAGAGGCACCACAACTTTGTGAAACTTCAGATCATTGCTGTCACTCCTATGATTAGACTGACCCACTTTCACCGGATTGCACATACTCATAAACAATGGTGAAATGATGCTGAGATCAAGAAAAAACAAAGAAATATTTTCTGACAAGCATTTGATGTTGAAAAGATAAGTGCATAGTTTGTTGAAATCCTGTTGCCAGAGACAATTGAAGCCGGCGGTTTCCGCCAAAATCTGTCGCAAACCGCCAGATCTGCCAGGCTATAACTCGCGGCGGGCCAGCGAACTAGGCGGTGGATGCACTCGCTGCTTACACACGATTGGTCTAGCGGAAAGTGCCACTTTGCACACGATTGTGTATAGGCGGGCGGGTCGGCGGATTTCGCCGCTTTCCGCCGGCAGGTTCCAATCATGTGTACCGGGCTGTGTTGTGAGTTATTATGATGGGTAGTGCATGGTGTTTCTGGAAACAGTGGATTTCAAGTCTATTTTGACAATGAATATGGGAATAGTAATTTGTTACACCTATTTATATGTTGATGAAAAATACTTTTCAATCTCATTTCATCGACAATCGGTCAAATCTCAATTGACTGTTACAGTGTTGGTTAGAATATAAATATACCCTTATTCAAAGGGTTTTTTAGTTTTCCTGAACTTTTCCATAAAATAGGTATACTTGTACATATGTGGGGAACGTTTCATATTGATAACTGTCTTGGCTTGACAACACTGCATTAGAGATCAGAAATTTCTGTACTCAATAAAAAGTCAAAAAAGCAAAGTGGATTTAAAAAGTTCACCAAATAAACTTTTAAGGTCTTGCACCTTTTTCACCTTGTGTCTGTTTTCATGGAACTCAAGTTTTGTAGTGTAACCATAATAAAAATGATCAAAATTGGAAACAAATTGGTAGAGTATTCATATTGAGGCCTATGGATTTCTAATTCGGATACCAGCATCTTCAACCGGTCAAGAAAATCTGATAGTGGTGTATGTGTGTTTATTTCAGGAGAGTACTGGGAGGAGAGTAGCTACAATGGCAGTACTGGTACTGAGAACCGAGCAGTGGGAGATGGGGGTGGGCTGAGGCGTAGCCAGTCAGCAGAGGAAGTTAGGAGCAGCAGAAATACCATGGTGGCCATCCCGTCTACATCTCATCACCACCTCCTCATTGTCTCACTCCTAGAACACCTCTGTACTCTCTATGTGTCCGACCGCAAGAAAAGCTCCCAGCTCTTTCAGGGTGAGTTAATCAATTTTTATTCAATTATACCATTTTAGTTTTGTCTTCCTTGAACTTCCTAAATAATAGTTAACTTCATTCAAAATACTAATGTGCAAGGTAAATGATTATTGGTAAAACATTCTAACAGAGAGATTTATATAAAGGAAAGTATACATGCTTGGAGTCCAGATTCCTGAATTATCTCACAAATTGCAATATTATCCTTTTTTAAAGCAGAGATCTTTAATTTGAGTTCTCATATTAGTTATTTAAGCATGGATCATCCTTATTATGGACATTTTCTGTGTCAATAAAAATGTATCATAACATAAAAATGTTAAAATCCAAGAGATCAGGAATTTTCAGTTGGCAACACAGATTGATAAACAAAGGTAGCAGTTAGATTGCCTTAACTGTTAGTGTTAAACCACCAATATTTAAATAAGAAAATCATACTTTCATGCTTAAGCTGATGAAGTGTTTTATCTTTGACTGACAAACCTGCCATTGTTCAAGAAGTTAATGTGGCAGTGTATGTTGCAGTGCTATGTAAGCAGCTGACGAGGATGGGGATCATGTCGCCACTGCTGGGTGTAGACGAGGTATCAATGCTGCGGTCTCAGTACAGGATCGGATTCAGCAACCTGGTACGGGCGGCCATCAGTACCCTCAGCCCCAGCGATATCATCCCCCCAGGAGCCATGCCCTATCTCCACAATGCTGCAGATAGCTTCCTCCATGACAGGTAGATTAAACAAGCACTAAAATGATTACATTATATTTCAATAAGTTAAAGTTTCCAAATGTTAATACTTTTATTTAATGGATTCCCTGCATTATTTTTCTCATTCTGTCTCTTAATTTAGAAAATTGATAAAAAATGTATTGTGATCAAAACATCATAGATGTGAAGATTACAAACTTAATGACTTTCTTTAAATCAAACATGGCATTATTTCTTTCAAATGTTCCTGTAGTAATATTTTTTTTCAAATTTCGAACTTCCGAATGAAACAAAGACTTTTTAAATTTGTGGTTGTATAACAAAATAGAACAAACATGTGCAATTTTTCTGGAAGGTTTCATGAAGGCTTTCTTGTTCAGTGACTTTTTTAATCAGTTTTCATTGTTAAATATTAGATATCTTGAAATGAGTCAAATTGACTATATTATTTAGACAACAGCTAAAATGTAGCTGACAGGGGTAGCCATACATAAGTTCTCTAAACATAATCATATATTGTCAATTTCTATTTTAAAACTTTTTCTATTATTTTAAATTAAAGATATATTTTGATTTATAATTATTATAATTATGTTGTATGAAGGCCTGAAGCAGGTCTCGGAGCCAGGATAAGCTACCAGGGAGAAGCTCTGGAATTCCACATGTCCAGATACCTGGAGGAGTTTGTGGAACACTGCAAGCTGGGATATGGAGCATATGGAAACGTCTTCAAAGCTCAACACAAACTTGATGGGTGTGAATATGCCATCAAGAAAATCAGATTCACTGAAATGAAACCTGATGTTTGGTTTAAGGTAAGACATTTTATATGCCCATGTCTCAGGCAATTATCACTAAAATCATTCTTAGATAATATTTTTCACTTTGACTGCATCATTTGACTGTCACTCTATGTTTGTTCATCACAAATGTTTATTGCACAACAGTTTCTTGCATGTGCTTTAAGAAATATTTGAAAAGGAAGGACCTTCTTGCTATAGATATATATAGCTCCTACTAATATGAACCAAAAATGCTTTTGTACAATTACAAATTATAAAAAGTGTTGTTATTCTTCCACATCAGCCATTTCATTTGCAAATTCCAAAGAAATCTTGAAATACAATTTTGTTGTGTAAGAACAGAGGGAATAATCCATATGAATCATGTATCTTATCAGGTCATGTGTTTGTTACTAGATCCTTCGAGAAGTGAAATATTTAGCGGGGACAAACCACAAGCACATAGTGCGTTACCATGGGGCATGGTTGGAATCCCTGTCACCTGCCCTTCTAGGTAAGTAGCCGCTCTGGCTTTACTCATCAAAGTCCAAAATGCAACCTTTATATGTATGGGATCATCTGTCCTGAAAGTTGTTAAACAAGAAAAAAATTAAAAAGGACTAAAATGTGCAATGTACATTGTGGGAATGACGTATTTACTCGCATATAAGACGAGTCGTGTATAAGACGACCCCCCAAAATTGAGGTTATTTTGCTTGAGAAGACCAATTTCCCAATTTTTCTCGAGACATTGGCACTGCTAACATTCAAGGATCGATTTTAATCGCATTTTAAATGATAAATAAAAGTATTTACCCAATATTATCACAAATTCGCTTTGCAGGTCAAGAACAGAACAAAACCATCCATTCATTTAACATGCATTACACAATACAAGGTCGTCATTTTAAAAAGTGGGAGTGACGTAGCGGATCAATTTTAATTGCGTTTTAAATGATAAATAAAGGAATTTACCCAATATTATCACAAATTGTTCGAGAACAGAACAAAACCATCAATCCATTTAAAACGCAATTAAAATCTATCCACGTGTGAAAGCATTTCTGTCAACAATGACGAAATGCAAAACTGTGAACGCTGATAATTGGTATCAGTGAAATTTTACTAATTTTCACACCACTGAATGGGAAGACATCAAAGGCAGAATTGAACTGTGCGATATATTTAAATAATAATTTTGATTTTAATAGACATAGAAGTAAAAGTAAAACGTTGTCCATGACGTAGCGGATCAATTGGCCACGTGACTCACAAATCATGTGATCATTGACTTTGCAGATTTGCCAGAGAATTGCGTTTTAAATGATAAATAAAGGTATTTACCCAATATTATCACAAATTCGCTTTGCAGGTCAAGAACAGAACAAAACCATTCATCCATTTAACATGCATTACGCAATACGAGGTCGTCATTTTAAAAAGCGGGAGTGATGGGGACAAGCTCTTATTTTTGGCGCGAAAACAAATGGAGTGTATCAACTTGCATTGAAATATATTGCGCAATGATGGATCCCTGGCTTCTCTTTGTGTTGCCGCACATCAAATTTACTTTATTTTGAAACGATGAAATAACATATATCGGACGTAGTGGATCGATTTTAATTGTGTTTTAAATGATAAATATATATTAGGTATTTACCCAATATTATCACTTTGTTTTGACTTTGTTCTCACTGATTCCAATTATCAGCGTTCACGGTTTTGCATTTCGTCCTTGTTTCCACTGCTTTGAGTCGTGTCTTCCCTGTTGACAGAAATGCTTTCACACGTGGATCGATTTTAATTGCGTTTTAAATGATAAATAATGAAAACGCTTTGTTATTCTCGACCTGAGAAGCGTAATTGTGATAATATTAAGGAAATACCTTTATTTATCATTTAAAACGCAATTAATATTGATCCACTACGTCCGATATTTGTTATTTCGAAAATACGGTCATTTACGGTATTTACTTAACACGGATATTTAAGAATTTTGATATTTGGGATTATTTTTCCACATGTGATTGCTTTTTTGTTGCATTTGCATATTTGTCTATATGTGGGTGCATAAATTTGTGTTTGCATATACAAGATATTTAATATTTGGAAAGTTTCAAAATGTGTTTACACAATTATCATAAGCACATATTAGGAGCAGACAAACTGATGATGTTTTTCTCTTCAGATAGGACATCTTTAAGACAGTCAATGTCAATACACAATATATAACAATGTATTTCTGATAGATTATATATAACACATAATAAGGAACTGAAAACATTATTGTGAGTAAATGTAAAGCTATTGCCATGTTGTGTTTATCAGCTCTGAGGGAAGGCAGTGAGACTTTACAGCTTCAGGAGGCAGCAAATCTACCTGCCATTCAATATCAGGACAACTCTACTTCAACAAAGTAAGTAGCACTTGGATAAAATTTCACAATATACTCTTGTTTTATTATAATTTATTCTCTATTTTTATAACATTGACAGTTTTTTTGGTCATTTTGATAATTATATTATGGGGTAACAAAGTCACTATATGTTTTCCCACCTTTTTCACAGCAAAAGTTTATTTTTTAAGTTCTTTGTATTACTGATACTGATCAAGTTATATAAACCTTTCAGAAATGCCAATGTTGATGATGAAGACAGTTTAAGTGTTGTGTTTGAGGACAGCCATACAAATAACCTGGAGAAATCAGCTAATAAGTTGTTACCAGCCGGGGAAATGATTTTACCAGACTGGAGTGGCTCAGAAGGCATCAATCCTGACGAATCCAATTCAAAAGTCAATGATATCACTAATCATATGGTATGTATTGTTATATTGTTTTGGCAAGTGCTTGTGGGTGATATATTTTAAACTTGGTTTGAATAGGTTTAAAACTGAAGGAAGGGGGATCAGGAATTGCTGAATTTAAGCTGAAACTTGTAATTTAAAAAGAATATCTGATTCATAGATATGGCTTGCACAAATGTATATTTTTTAAGGTATTGACATTAACTTAAAAGTAAAAAAGGAAAAGGTAAAGGTGACATTTATAAAGAGCAATATCTGCTCACAGTAGTTGATAGTAACTGGCTGAAATTCAAACTGGAAATCCCTGGTTTCAAGGCAAATACTCTAACAGCTGAGCTCATATAGTGTTTGTACTGTGTTATTTCAGCCTGCTCATAAGGTGTTTTACTGTGTTATTGCAGCCTGCTCATATAGTGATTTTACTGTGTTATTGCAGCCTGCCCATATAGTGATTTTACTGTGTTATTGCAGCCTGCCCATGTAGTGTTTTACTGTGTTATTACAGCCTGCTCATATAGTGTTTTTACTGTGTTATTGCAGCCTGCTCATATAGTGATTTTACTGTGTTATTGCAGCCTGCTCATAAAGTGTTTTTACTGTGTTATTGCAGCCTGCTCGTATAGTGTTTTACTGTGTTCTTGCAGCCTGCTCATATAGTGTTTTTACTGTGTTATTACAGCCTGCTCGTATAGTGTTTTTACTGTGTTCTTGCAGCCTGCTCATATAGTGATATTACTGTGTTATTGCAGCCTGCTCATATAGCGTTTTACTGTGTTATTGTAGCCTGCTCGTATAGTGTTTTACTGTGTTATTGCAGCCTGCTCATAAGGTGTTTTACTGTGTTATTGCAGCCTGCTCATATAGTGATTTTACTGTGTTATTGCAGCCTGCTCATATAGTGTTTTACTTTGTTATTGCAGCCTGCTCATATAGTGTTGCACATCCAGATGGAGTTATGTCATGAGACCCTCAAGGACTGGATGAGTGAGCGCAATGCTGCCTGCCATACCCACACAGGTCACTATATTCTCCCTTACTTTAATTTAATAAAACCAACTCAAATAAGTACTTTACACAATATATCTAGGACAGACAATGTGAAGGACAAAGACATGAGATTAGTAACATTTTCAAGTGTCTGTATATTTCATTATTTTACCATAAGACTTTGGGGTAGGGAATAATGGTGGGGATTAAAAAGTTGAATAGGGCATAGTGGCAGATGCATTCACACATATTTTTTCACACATATTGTGTTATCATTTGTGATAGCTGAGGCCAAGCAAAGAAGCACTAAATCATGGTGGCTGATGATGTTCCCCTCTTTCTGTCCTCTCTGGCCAAGCATTTCTTCAACACAATATCAATGAGACATCAGTTATTTTTACCCCTTAATGGTCTGTCATGTAATGCTGGGCGTGGTATTTGTGTCCTGTGCAGACTTGGCTTTGTCTCACCATTTCTGATGTCTTACAGATGTATATAATGGTGTAGACGAGCAGACCAACTTGAAGCTATTGAAGCAGATCCTGAAGGCAGTCGACTATATCCACAGCCAAAGCCTCATACATCGAGACCTTAAGGTAGGCAACCTGTAGCAACTCTAACACATCACAATCACTATAAAGTATATGTATGAGTTTATGAATGAGAAAGGCACCGACAAATAAAAATGATAATTAGACTGTTCACATCTATATATTACATTACATTACATTACATTACATTACAATTATTAATTCATAACATATACACCTAGAATCAATGATTTGAGAATTTTTTAGAAAGCAAATCAATTAGATTTTTTGTGGATTGAGATTAATTCTTGAATTGAACCTTCTTATCTGACAGTGTTTAAACTTTCAGCCAAAGAATATATTCCTAATTCCACAAGATAATTGTTTGATGGTGAAAATTGGTGACTTTGGACTGGCCAGACATCTTGACAGAGAGGAGCCAATGACACCTAGTCCAGGGGCCAATACCACAAATGGTGAGTAATACAATGACACCTAATCTAGGGGCCAATGCCACAAATGGTGAGTAATACAATGACACCTAGTCCAGGGGCCAATACCACAAATGGTGAATAATACAATGACACCTAATCCAGGGGCCAATGCCACAAATGCTAAGTAATACAATGACCCCTAATCCAGGGGCCAATGCCACAAATGCTAAGTAATACAATGACCCCTAATCCAGGGGCCAATGCCACAAATGGTGAGTAATACAATGACACCTAATCCAGGGGCCAATGCCACAAATGCTAAGTAATACAATGACACCAAATCCAGGGGCCAATGCCACTTGTCAGGGTGGCCGATAAAGCTTAATGATATGTAATGTTTTATCTTGTCAGGGTGGCCGGCTGATAAAGCTTAGTGATATGAGATGTTTTATCTTGTCAGGGTGGCCGGCTGATAAAGCTTAGTGATATGTGATGTTTTATCTTGTCAGGGTGGCCGGCTGATAAAGCTTAGTGATATGAGATGTTTTATCTTGTCAGGGTGGCCAGCTGATAAAGCTTAGTGATATGTGATGTTTTATCTTGTCAGGGTGGCCAGCTGATAAAGCTTAGTGATATGTGATGTTTTATCTTGTCAGGGTGGCCAGCTGATAAAGCTTAGTGATATGTGATGTTTTATCTTGTCAGGGTGGCCGGCTGATAAAGCTTAGTGATATGTGATGTTTTGTCTTGTCAGGGTGGCCAGCTGATAAAGCTTAGTGATATGAGATGTTTTATCTTGTCAGGGTGGCCGGCTGATAAAGCTTAGTGATATGTGATGTTTTATCTTGTCAGGGTGGCCGATAAAGCTTAGTGATATGTGATGTTTTATCTTGTCAGGGTGGCCGGGTGATATGAGGAATAGTGAGCAGTCTGGCTTCTACACCAGTGGTGTTGGTACAACTATATACGCAGCCCCTGAGCAACTCACAGGAAGTGACTATGATTCAAAGGTGAGGTCAAGGTTGCCAAAGGCCAGGGAAAAGTCAGGATTTTCATTTTGATCAGGAAAACTAGTGTTTATTGTGGTTAATCTAAAAATAATTTCCACCATTGTCACAATCAGAAGATAATGTAGAAATACGGGATATTTTAGGTTTTTTTAACATTACAAATAGCACAGATATAATAAACCCAAACGATGAAATATGAGTTGCTGGCTGTATAATGTTGATTCTAAAAAATTAATTTGGCCAGGAAAAAACCAGGGAATTTTTTAATCTGATTTATGTGGAGATGAATATACTGAATATACATCATATTCCTGAGAACCTAAGATGGGATAGAACAGGCAGATTAAGCTCCTTAAACAGTAAGACCAAAAGTTAGCAAGAAGATGTAGAATGCAATAAATTATAATTGATTATTGGATTTAAAATTTGCTAAAAAAGTGTTTTATAAAACAAAATCTATGAATGAAAAAGTGAGGACAAAGCACAGTTAAAATACAGTTAAAGCATATGATGATAGCTGGCAGCATATTTGTGTTTCAGAGTGATATGTTCAGCATTGGGTTGATACTGTATGAGATGTATCAGCCTTTCATCACAGAGATGGAGCGAGTTCACTGCCTCACTGACGTCCGCAAAGGCCAAATACCCCCTGCCTTCTCTGCCAGGTGGAGCCACCAGGTAAGGACCAGTGCTATTACTTTTTAGACACTTAGGAATGATTCTAGCCATTCAGATTCCAGGACAATGTATTTAAGTATAATATGTTTCTTTTTAATTGCAGTGTAAATATATCAGAGATTTAACGCACATAGACCCAGAGAAACGAGCAAGTGCCCATGAATTGTTGGAAGGATGTTTGATTCTCAACAAAAGTCAGGTCTGTCCCTCAAATATCAATTGAAAAGGAAATAAAGTATATGCATGAATTTGTTTAGATTAAAAAAATCCCATTTTCATGACTTGTGCATTGTCATATATTCACATCTTGAAAATATGGCCATCATTAGTTCAACAAATGTTAAAGGTCCAACTGAAATGTGTTACGTCTCTTGTGAAATGTTTTTAAACTTTCCCAGTCATGCACAAAATCATTTTTTACCCCCATATTTTTATTCTGTCATAATTAATAGCCAATCCTGCACAAGCCTGATTTTTTCCACATTCGCATACATTGGTAATGTTCTATTTAAATTCAATTTTGAATGAAAACTGTGATTCAATAAATGACTCGTGAAGCACTTGTTGCCTGAGTGCACCTTGGGAATTTCATGACTTTTTATTTCAACATAAATATTACGATGGCCACTTTTGATAATTGATGGAATAATATCGTAAATGATGAAATGGTATAATCTGGCAGAGGAAGTTAGCATTGACTGTTATCTTTTTTGTTGTAGGTGATCACCAATCTGAAGGCTCAGGTCAGTGAGCAGTCACAAACAATACAAAACTTACAACAGAAACTGCAAGATAAAGACTCTGAGCTGGAGAAACTTAGACTACAGATTGCTTATATGAGCAGTAAATGACAATTGGAAACATTAGATATGTGTGATTATGTGTGAGTGTAGACCTACTTCACCACGTTGTGTGATCCAGGGCCCACTTCTCCACATTGTGTGATCCAGGGCTCACTTCTCCACATTGTGTGATCCAGGGCCCACTTCTCCACATTGTGTGATCCAGGGCCCACTTCTCCACATTGTGTGATCCAGGGCCCACTTCTCCACATTGTGTGATCCAGGGCCTACTTCGCCACATTGTGTGATACAGGATCCACTTCTCCACATTGTGTGATCCAAGGCCCACTTCTCCACATTGTGTGATCCAGGGCCCACTTCTCCACATTGTGTGATCCAGGGCCCACTTCGCCACATTGTGTGATACAGGATCCACTTCTCCACATTGTGTGATCCAAGGCCCACTTCTCCACATTGTGTGATCCAGGGCCCACTTCTCCACATTGTGTGATCCAGGGCCCACTTCGCCACATTGTGTGATCCAGGGCTCACTTCTCCACATTGTGTGATCCAGGGCCCACTTCTCCACATTGTGTGATCCAGGGCTCACTTCTCCACATTGTGTGATCCAGGGCCCACTTCGCCACATTGTGTGATCCAGGGCTCACTTCTCCACATTGTGTGATCCAGGGCCCACTTCTCCACATTGTGTGATACAGTTTTCTGTGATGAGGGAGAGCACTTACTAATGGGACACATTGCGTAAAACTTACTTTTACTAACATACATCTGTGCCATGTATGTTTATGTTGCAGTATTTGTACAGAAAGATGGGTTATATAGAGGATTCAGTGCAATAAATCACCCCCTCCTGTTAAACTTGAGACACAGGTGAGAAAACGGACACTGTGTACAAATGTCTTGTCATGGCTACCAGGACTGTCAGGTACATCAAAAGGAGTTGATATTGTGTTGCTATTTTACATACACTTGAGATTTGTTATGCAGTGTTTGACACTAGTGATTGCAGCCTGCTCACAGCATGTTTTGATGACACCAAACAGTTAAAGTATATTTCTCAGAAAGAAATCAAACAGAATATCATTTCAGAGCCCAGATTTTTTAAGCTCAGCAACCCTTGCCAGGAAAAGCTATTATTTCCATATAATAACCACAGACAGCCTTTAATATCATATATAAAATGCTCTATTGCTCTATTATATCAGGTTTAAATGACAGATATTTTTTTCACAGTCTTTCTTCTGTAAGATACATTATCATTAATATTACAGGTCATTTACAAAATATGTGAATGACATTAGGAAAGCTCCCTGACTAAGTGGCCGACAGTGATGCAATGTCAGAATATATCAAGAGGAGTCATGTAGTTTACCACTATTAACATAGATGATAATTTCATTATTATCAGCATCACCGATAGGCCAGATGCTAGTTGTCATCTTTTTTTTCCTTTAAACTTTTCAAAATGGGAAGTATACAACTACATTTAAACCAGTGAAACAAGACAGCAGCTTGCAATTGACCTATATGACCTTTGTCCTAATCAGGTCACCAACCAGAGTGGGGGAGTAAGATTATCAGCTTGATTACAATGCTGACCATACACTTGAATGAAGGTACTCCTTTGGCTAAATGGAGGTCGACAATGTTGCTGATTTCTATGTGAAAATTACACTAGTCTACTTGATATGCATTTGTACCAGTGTATATAAATGAAACGATTTAATAGTTAAAGCAGTGGACGTGAACAGTGAGTGCTGCCCTAAGTGCATTGTCACCTCAATGATACTTTTGAGAAAAAAATAATAATAATATTTTAGAACAATAACATAGATGGGTGTTTCCTTTATAAGCATGCATCTGTGATAGCAATGTTAATATTGTATACAGAGACATACATGTATATCAATAAATTATATTGTTTTGTGTGACATATTGTGTTGGTGAACCATATCTACCTTAAAGCATGATTATTTGTGTTCTATGTTGTACATTTGAATATCTGGAATAAGTTATTGGTTGGTTCTGGAATAAGTTATTAGTTGGTTCTGGAATAAGTTATTAATAGGTTCTGGAATAAGTTATTAGTTGGTTCTGGAATAGGTCGTTATTAATAGGTTCTGGAATAAATAGTTATGAAAAATTTAGATGTTTTTTTTATAAAGAATGTTAGAAGAGTAATGAGGCAAGCATGGGTCAGACTTTACAACAGTATTGGTGTCTCCTTTCTAATAATAGGTTCTCAGTGGAATAAATTATTAATAGTTTCTGGAAATAGCTTGTAAAGAAAACTTAATTGTCATGAACATGGGTTGAGATAGAATCAAAAGACTTTTGATGTTTTTGAAAGATCAATTTTTGTTACACATGTATATACATGCATATACTGTATATGATCAGAAAATAAATACAAATGACACAACATAAAAAAGCTACCGGTAAGTTGGTTTGTGTGAAAATTAAAAGAAATAATTTTAGAATAGATAAATATCACACAGTAATGTGTGTTAAATCCCAGATACGTGGGTGGTTGATTTGAGCCTCCGTCAAATTATAAAGTTAATGCATTGATATATCCTGACTCCATGGTGTGATACAATGCCCACATACAGAGCCCTCTGGTACCTCATATGTTCACAATTATCCACCTTCAGATGTAGGGACTCCACCATCCTAAATACCCATTAGGATATGAAGATCATTGATGGCAAAATTGCCTGAATATAGATTAATAAAGCTTGCCTTAAAAATGCTCAGTCGACTGATAGATATACAGCTGATGTCAGTTACAATCACTCATTGTGAGGAAACCTGCTGGTACCTCACCTGCCAATCACTCATTGTGAGAAAACCTGGTGGTGCCTCACCTGACACCAATCTCAATCACTCATTGTGAGAAAACCTGGTGGTGCCTCACCTGACACCAATCACAATCACTCATTGTGAGGAAACCTGTTGGTGCCTCATTTGCACTTTGACCTGTGACCTACATATGGCAATATTGATTCTTAGTCATCGTCAGCATTAAATACCTTGTGAAATACCTCTGTTTAGTATGATTTTGCAATACAATCATTCCTAGATAATGCTGATAAGAATAGGAATATAATATTTTTCCTCCTTGTCCCAGTTGGAGACATGAATTATTGTGATTGTAGTCAAGGGATTGTGTTGTGGCTGCTATTTAAGTATAGCACAGGTGGATATATGAAGTAAGTCTGAGCTGTAAATCAGTTTTAAATTTGAAAACGCTTGCATACACAAAGAAGTTAAAGATGGATATTGGATCTGACAGAACAAGCATGAAAGATATGTGTATTGAGAAGAAGAAGGACATGTTGGCTGCAGCTGTGATGAGGAATGATTATAACCTGTGTGACGAGTTACTGCAGCATGATCTAGATGTCAATGTTCCCATTGGTAGAAAACAGCAGCCATCGCTCATACTGGCAGCAAAACATGCCAATGTTAAGATGGTGAAACACTTGTGTCAGTACAAGAACGAAGAAAAGACATTGGTGATGGCGCTGGAGTTGGCCCTGAGGTGCGGGCCGTGGCATAAACTGGAGATCATACAGCCGCTGGTGGAAGCCGGAGCTTATACTCTGTCTCCAACACTCCTCGGTAACTTCTTCAAGGAGAATGAGAAGAATCCTGCTCGCTGTCGCCACCTGCTAGACATCATCTGTGAGTGTGGCAGGAGGGGAGGATGGAGGAAGCTGGAGGCTGGATCCCCCCTGTACAAACTGCTAGGGACCATGCTCCGGATGGCCGTGGTGATCCGGTATAGGCTGGACCTGGACCTGGACGCGGACCACCGGTACATGCCGGGATGGACCAACTATGACCTCATCTACCACCTCCTGCTGCACGGAGCCAATGCCAGCAGTCAGTGGGAACCCTATGTCCCAGACAACTATCTCCTCACCTCAAGAACGTCCGTCTCTATCATGCCTATGAACCCTAGAATCTTCTGCTTGTATCTGCGTACATCTGTAGGCCAGGCCTTACCACCAAAGATTGAGTCTGTGTTTGCAAGGTACATATCAGTGGAAATAAAATTCCCAGAAAGTGATGATGATCATATTTTAAACCTTATTGAACTCATGGTCAGGTTGTTCCTTTGGTGTGGAATTTCATTGCAACATATGAAACTTTATGAAATGGCAAAAAGCCATCACATTGCAATTCCACGCACAAATACAAGAGTGATAAATGCTTATAATAACATTAACAGGATCCTAGATAAAACCAGGAAGGCTCACCAGTTGTTATCATTGCAGCAGAGCTGTAGGTTGTGTCTACAGAGGAACATCCGAGGCCCAAATCTTCTGTATTCTCTCAACACATATGCCCAACTACCCAAGTCTATGAAGGATCTAATAACACTGGATAACACAAGAGAGGTCCAGATGCTTGAGACATGCGACACAATGATGGACCAGGCAATGGAAAACCAGCATACCCGCGTCTATATGGCAATCTAGTTGAATTTCTTTAAATGCATTCACTGGTCTCATGTATGAGAGTATTAACTCTGTTTGGATATTTAAAATGACTGTACAGTTCTAGTCAAAATCAGCTGATTGAGTACTGTTTATAATATTTTCACATTTATTTGTATATTGTCAAATAAAACTGTCTTTTGAATTAAACCTCAAAGCAATAGAGCTGAAGACTCTTGAAGCATTATATGAATTGTTACAATTCCCTGGTGATCTATGAATTAATCTGATTATGCAGAAGATAATTTGTATCCACTGGTGTACTCAAGGCATAAATATAACAACAAATAAATACAAGCAAAACATTTATTTACATTTGTCATTGAAAAGCAATCAGTTTTGTTAACCTGTGACACTCTATAAGATCCACCCCTGATGTTATCACAGTTTAACCTGTGACACTCTATAAGATCCACCCCTGATGTCATCACAGTTTAACCTGTGACACTATAAGATCCACCCCTGATGTTATCACAGTTTAACCTGTGACACTCTATAAGATCCACCCCTGATGTTATCACAGTTTAACCTGTGACACTCTATGAGATCCACCCCTGATGTCATCACACTGGTGTCAACTTGTGACACAGTACAAGATCCACCCCTGATGTCATCACAGTGGTGTCAGCTTGTGACACAATACAAGATCCACCCCTGATGTCATCACACTGGTGTCAACTTGTGACACAGTACAAGATCCACCCCTGATGTCATCACACTGGTGTCAGCTTGTGACACAATACAAGATCCACCCCTGATGTCGTCACACTGGTGTCAGCTTGTGACACAATACAAGATCCACCCCTGATGTCGTCACACTGGTGTCAGCTTGTGACACAATACAAGATCCACCCCTGATGTCGTCACACTGGTGTCAGCTTGTGACACAATACAAGATCCACCCCTGATGTCGTCACACTGGTGTCAGCTTGTGACACAATACAAGATCCACCCCTGATGTCGTCACACTGGTGTCAGCTTGTGACACAATACAAGATCCACCCCTGATGTCGTCACACTGGTGTCAGCTTGTGACACAATACAAGATCCACCCCTGATGTCGTCACACTGGTGTCAACTTGTGACACAGTACAAGATCCACCCCTGATGTCATCACAGTGGTGTCAGCTTGTGACACAATACAAGATCCACCCCTGATGTCGTCACACTGGTGTCAGCTTGTGACACAATACAAGATCCACCCCTGATGTCGTCACACTGGTGTCAGCTTGTGACACAATACAAGATCCACCCCTGATGTCGTCACACTGGTGTCAGCTTGTGACACAATACAAGATCCACCCCTGATGTCGTCACACTGGTGTCAGCTTGTGACACAATACAAGATCCACCCCTGATGTCGTCACACTGGTGTCAGCTTGTGACACAATACAAGATCCACCCCTGATGTCGTCACACTGGTGTCAACTTGTGACACAGTACAAGATCCACCCCTGATGTCATCACAGTGGTGTCAGCTTGTGACACAATACAAGATCCACCCCTGATGTCGTCACACTGGTGTCAGCTTGTGACACAATACAAGATCCACCCCTGATGTCGTCACACTGGTGTCAGCTTGTGACACAATACAAGATCCACCCCTGATGTCGTCACACTGGTGTCAGCTTGTGACACAATACAAGATCCACCCCTGATGTCGTCACACTGGTGTCAGCTTGTGACACAATACAAGATCCACCCCTGATGTCGTCACACTGGTGTCAACTTGTGACACAGTACAAGATCCACCCCTGATGTCATCACAGTGGTGTCAGCTTGTGACACAATACAAGATCCACCCCTGATGTCGTCACACTGGTGTCAACTTGTGACACAGTACAAGATCCACCCCTGATGTCATCACACTGGTGTCAACTTGTGACACAATACAAGATCCACCCCTGATGTCATCACACTGGTGTCAACTTGTGATGCAATACAAGATCCACCCCTGATGTCATCACACTGGTGTCAACTTGTGATGCAATACAAGATCCACCCCTGATGTCATCACACTGTGACAGTATATAAGATCCATCTCTTACGTTAACACAGTTCCCACTGAGTGACCATATATATGATCAGGTCCCTTGTGTCTACACACTTGTGTTATTCATCTATTCTCTCATTACAAGGCCCATATAAAAAAATCTTCTGGGGGGAAATATCGTAACCAGCAGACTGAATATTTATGAAATTGAATTCAGATATTTTATCATTCACTTAGTACACACACAATGGAATATTGATCATTAGGTGATATTTTTGTGTATTTATAATATTTTGGAGGAAAGATTGCCAATTAAGTGTGGTCTCACTGGTGAAGACTACTCTTGGTTTTGTAACACCTATTGTGTCACTGTAAGAGGTCCAGTGCCAGTGTGACCACTGAGAGGTTAGCATGCACCACGCATTGTCTTGCTGTAAGAAGTTCAGCCCATGTCATCCCACTCATGTTGAGATGTAAGAGTTGCTGTTGCTATTATCAGGTATATTGGCAGGCAGGGCTGCATTGTATCACTTGACAGAGTCCTCTGGTGAGCTCCTGTCAATCTGACATCTGCTCATTTAGTAAGCAATCAATGTGAGGTCAAAGGTTAAAACAGTGACTTGGGCTTGGCAGCTTTCCATTAATCCAGGGATCTGGAGCTCTTACTGTTTTAATTATCATTATATATGTTTATCAGTGATCATCTTACTATCGCACAAACATTCAGGTCAATCATAACATCTAAATTATGAGAGAAAGAGCATACATTGCAGAACAAAACAATGGATTATCATGCAAGACATAAAATAAGTTACTATGCCAACCACTTGTAACCTTATAGAATGATCTCTTTTTTTAACAGAATAAAGACCTGGTTCTTGTGAAAAGCATTTTTCTGGGATGGCATTGAGTTGTCACCTAATATGGGGAGGTGGTAATGGATCTGATTATGTATTCCTCACTGCCACCACCCATAGATCATAATATTAGACAGGATTTATTCAGAACACAAACAAACTGTACCTTCTAATTCTTGTCAGGGGTGAGGAAGGGAATCACATAGACTCTTTATTCTATCTTTTATTAATTAATAAAACATCTGCATTAAAATTAAAATAATTATTTTTTAAATATTCTTTCTTCATAAAAATATTCACACCATAACAGATTTAAAGTACCATGGTCTTATTAAACAGTTCCGGTGACTGACAAACATGTATCTCAATATGGTAAATTTAAACCTCATTTCCTATGGTAAAAGATAAAATTATAAAGTGAAAGCCACAATAATGACAAACCTCCGGGCTGTGTGATGTGGTCACTGAGGCATGTCTGTTCAGGATTCTCTTTTGACCTTGTACTCTGGGTCTCACATGCCCAGGCTGGTGTCCAGTCCATTGTCAGGTCTCTCAGTTATCAGCTCTATCACTTCAAGGTCTTTCAGTTGTCAGTTCCTACATGATAAAGGGCTATCACTGTAGGTTGGGGTAAGAGGATTTATGTACCCCTCCCCTGTGCCCAGTCCCTATATGATCAGAGAGGGCTATCATAGTAGGTTGGGGTAAGAGGTCTTAAGTACCCCTCCCCTGTGCCCAGTCCCCATATGATCAGAGAGGGCTATCATAGTAGGTTGGGGTAAGAGGTCTTAAGTACCCCTCCCCTGTGCCCAGTCCCTATATGATCAGAGTTTTGGCACTGGGCAATGTATGTCCAAACACAGTCATGTTTAGCATCACCTGTGTCTATTGTATCATAACAATGCCTTACTATGGACTGGAATACTTAATAAAGTTATCACACATGCAGTCACAGTTCATGGAATTTTACAACTAAAAGTGAATCATTGTGTTATTAGTACATTTCAGGCAATACAGATATAAATTTTATAACAAACTTCGATCTTGGCAGGTCTGAACTGATCACAACACCAAAAAAATGAATTTAAAAAATCTATAGAACAAATCTCATGATAGGACTAGAAATGTATTTTAACATAGCTGGCTACAATAATGGTTTCCTGGAAGACATTTTAAATGCACAACTGTAAAGACTTGTTCATATCTTAATATTCTATTAAATTCATTGTTCATATCTGTAATATTCTATTTTAAATTCATATTTTCAAATCTCAATTTTGCCCAAACATGAGTAAGGTGTACCAGTTCCTTTCAGAAGTTTGCAGCCCATTTGTAAATGTAAGATGAGAAGGCTGTCTATAGCCACTCACTCAGTGAAGTTAGCAGCGCTGTATGACTGCTCCCCAGTGTCCCAGGACACACAAGAGTGCTTGTTGTAGATGGGCCAGCAAACACTTCTATAACTGCAGGGCATGTCTTGTCCTTAAAATACAAATGAACCAGCACCAAAACAAAAGGGAACGTGCACCTCACCTGCCTAGCATAGAGTCACCCACTCAGAGAGGACAGCCAGCACCACTACACTGCAAGGTGAGAATATTTCATCCTTAAACTTGTCACCACAAACAAAATATCTCAGGCTAAATTAAAACATATACATACATACAATTCACCATAAAAAGAAATGCCATAAAAGGGTTTTTTTAAGTAATTGAAGTTTTGAGTGAGATACATGAAGAGAGACACTTGCCATTTCACAGTGGCTAAGCATGAATCTCTAACTGTTTTGTGAAGTTTCACGCTCCATTTATCATCCCTCTATCATCTCCCATCACCTCCCGGACCGACTACGAATACCTACATTTAAAGGAAGCTTTTATGTGTGTTTATATCGTGATCTAAACTTAATTTAACCCCAGTCAATAGTTTGGAAGTTAGCAAAGTACAAGATAATGAGAAATTACATAAAGTCGTAAAGTTATCAGTATATTTGAAAAATCAAATATATAATATTGCGAATTGCTTTATTTAATAAATTACTTTATTCATATAGGTGTAAGATAATTGAAATGTATTTCTGAAATACATGAATATAGGTCATGAATATTTACCTGGGACATAATTAACAAATATTTGAATTGTGTCTGCAGGCAAAAAATGCCTTTGTGTTCTTCAAGCCACAGGTTGAGACATAGCCTTATGTAAAACATATTATGTAATATTTCAATATGTACTGCAATTTTACTGATACAGATGCTTTACGCATATATAGAGCACTCACTTCATCTAATAAAATATCTTTTAAAGAAATGCAGCACTTGATACTTCAGTCAGGTGGGGTTAGTAAAAACATCAATTATGAGAGAAGAATTAACCTAAAATATCATCAAAGTGTACTGCTAAAAATGGTAAAGGCCTTGAAAGGTCTATACCTTTAATTAAATTGATCAATTAATGTTATTTGGGGAATATTGACAGAGATGCTTCTTTTTTCTTCGCCAGAGAGTTTTTCTTGTTTGGCTGTCTAGACAAAGGTAATATAATATTTGGAATGGGTGAGACCCACCCGTATGTGTTCCTCGCCAAAATCTCATTTAAGCCTTAATTTGTCTCTTGGGATAAGCTCCAAAACATTTATGTCTAATCAAATGAAATATTTTCTGATGATGAAGGAAAATAAACTTTTTTATGACACAGTTATAAAGTAAAAACAAAGTCAAAGTTCCCAAGCAAATTATTGCATCTTATTTTGATAATATACACATGTATAATCACAGCTCTTTAATAAGTTAAGGTTCTTTGCCTTAGTCTGAGTGTTGTTTCACTTGGCCTCTTGCATTGCATAGACATGCAGGAACTGGCTCATGTCCACAGGCAATAAAGCCACAGTGAGTGCAATAAAAACATAATCTCCTCTTTTCATGGACGTACACTGAGATTCATTATTTGCTGGATTGTGAGAGTTTTACATAAAAACATTCATGATTACATTAATTTCGGCTGGACTTACAGGATAATGATGTCATTAATGTTTTATTACCTATATTATGTATATTATGTATGATATTATATATATATCTTCCATATCTAGTGATACCATCCTATTAAGATTATATCGTCATTGCCCTATACTTTATTCTTTTCCATGGTAACCTCACATTTATGATATCCTCACTCTCCATGGTAACCTCACATTTATATCATAAATCTCCATGGTAACCTCACATTTACATGTATGATATCATCACTCTCCATGATAACCTCACATTTATGATATCATCACTCTCCATGGTAACCTCACATTTCTATCATAAATCTCCATCTTAACCTCACATTTATGATATCATAGCTCTCCATGATAACCTCACATTTATGATATCATAACTCTCCATGGCAACCTCACATTTATATCATAACTCTCCATGGTAACCTCACATATATATCATAACTCTCCATGGTAACCTCACATTTATATCATAACTCTCCATGGTAACCTCACATTTATATCTTAACTCTCCATGGCAACCTCACATTTATATCATAACTCTCCATGGTAACCTCACATTTATATCATAACTCTCCATGGTAACCTCACATTTACATCATAATTCTCCAAGGTAACCTCACATTTATATCATAACTCTGCAAGGTAACCTTACATTTACATATTTCTGCATGGTCACCTTACATTTATGATATCATAATTATAACTCTATGGTTACCTCACATTTATATGATAATTCTCCATGGAAACCTCACATTTTGATATAATAATTTTCCATGGTAACCTCACTTTTATTATATAACTCCATGGTAGCATTACATTTATGATAATCTAACTATTCCTTGGTCATTTATATCATATATCTCCATGGTAACCTCACATTTACATGTATGATATCATCACTCTCCATGATAACCTCACATTTATGATATCATCACTCTCCATGGTAACCTCACATTTCTATCATAAATCTCCATCTTATCCTCACATTTATGATATCATCACTCTCCATGGTAACCTCACATTTCTATCATAAATCTCCATCTTAACCTCACATTTATGATATCATCACTTTCCATGATAACCTCACATTTATGATATCATAACTCTCCATGGCAACCTCACATTTATATCATAACTCTCCATGGTAACCTCACATATATATCATAACTCTCCATGGTAACCTCACATTTATATCATAACTCTCCATGGTAACCTCACATTTATATCATAACTCTCCATGGTAACCTCACATTTATATCATAACTCTCCATGGTAACCTCACATTTACATCATAATTCTCCAAGGTAACCTTACATTTACATATTTCTGCATGGTCACCTTACATTTATGATATCATAATTATAACTCCATGGTTACCTCACATTTATATGATAATTTTCCATGGAAACCTCACATTTTGATATAATAATTTTCCATGGTAACCTCACTTTTACTCCATGGTAGCATTACATTTATGATAATCTAACTATTCCTTGGTAACCTCACATTTATATCATTAGTCTCTGAAGGCATCACATTTTTATCTCATTACATTTCCCTGTGTTCTTGCACTGTCATTTTAATGGTGTTTTGAAAAAAATACTACCCTCCATGTCATTACCAGGGTTATAATCACTACATAATGCCATGACAACATGCAACTAGCACCAATGAAACCATGATAATGCTACCATCATCATGCAAGTAAACTACTGTTACAAGCAGTCAGGGGTCCTAATCTGTGATAAACCTTTATTCATGAGTGTAGCACATATATTGACAAAAGCATGTTTTTACTATGTAGGCCATTGATATAGGACATCGCTTTGATTATCTGCTGTGAGCCATCTGCCTCCTTTCATCTAAAGTACTGTCAAACAGCTGGCATGGCAGCGCGCAAGATTTCGTAAGTCTTTTTTTTTTTCATTTTAAGTTATAATCTTAAATATGTTATAAATATATCTATATGTTGTATAAAAAATGTTTGTAGTCTCAGTTATTCAGTCAGTGTTATTTGTCCACCACTTTAATGCTAAGCTGGGATAAAATTTTATCATGGATGTTGAAAATCATTCAAAACATACTGTCATTGTTTTTGTAGTAAACTTGTATTATTTAAAATGTGCAGGTGGGGCATGAGACATGATGTTCTGTAGCAGAGACATTTAATATCTCTGTCTGTAGGAATACAAGACAAAAATACTCACATTTTAGTACTTCATTCCATTTCATAATTTGGGGGAAAACTGTATTTTCAGAGATCATCCTTTTTATTGTATATTGTATATGTATATCTATATATTCAGAAGCCCTAGACCAATATCTAGTGGTGGGGCCAAAGAGTAGTGAGTTGCCTTCTAGAAGTTTTCTCTTATTTCTCTGCATGTGGTATTACTTTATGCTACAGAATTATTCTTTTCAATTTGGGGATTTGGGATTCCATATATGATTTTCATCTTTGCATGTTTATTTTTGCTCTTTTTCTCTTAAATTATTTGTCTTACAACTTGATCTAAATGGTTTACAGCAATTTTCATATAAATTGTATACCTTTCAACTTCTATAAAACAATTGTCCGATAAATATATTTGATGAATTAAAAAAAATAGGTATATTGAGTAATTTTTGCTGAGATGAGATATTGCATGCTTTCAGTCCTGAGATTCAGATGATGTTTGAGAAGTACACGGTGGGTAATGCACGGCGTCTCAACCGGCCCGAGGCCATCAAGCTTCTCCATGAACAGTTTGACATCTCAGAAAAACAAGCCACAGACTTCTTTGAACATTTTGATGCCGACAAGAATGGTTTCCTTAGTATGTGGGAATTCTCACACTTTTACAAGAATATTGGAAACAGGTAGGCAACAAAATCATAACACAAGCCTTAAAAAGTGTGTGGACAGAATTGTGAAGCCCACATTATCATTTCCATTTTTTTTGATATAATTTTCCTTTTGATACTCTACGTTATTATATTACATGAAATTCTTTCATGTTTGTGATGTGCAACCTGCAGGATTTATGTGATATATTGAGAACTAGTAGAACAAGTAGAACTGAAACTGAATATTCAAAACCTGATTATTCTCAAAATGTATTAAAAAACCAAGAGATCAATATCAATATATTAAGTGGTAGATATGTGGTGACAGTATTTATTTTTAGACATGAGTTCTCTATGGTGTGTTGTATTGTTCCAGAGCCAGGGAGATTGTGGCTAAGTTTGAGGAGTTGGACACGGATGGTAATGGAGAGTTAGACCGTGATGAGGTGAGAGCCGGACTGGCTGCCATGAAGACCGCTGACGACCAGACTCTCAACAACAAAGAGGTAGGCCTCACACCAAATACACTGCAACTCTTAGTAAACAATTCACAAAATAGGTTAATAACACATCTTGTGAATTATGGTAATCATTATCATATCTAATATATGAGACATTAGGTAAGGAATGTTTCAATATCCTAAAAAATGTCATATATCTGAAATAATTTGGAGAAAGATCATTTATAAGATATATAAAAAAATGTTTGTTTTTCATTAAGGTAGTGAATGACATATTGACACTTATTCTAGGAATATTCCTAATAATTAATTTTGCAATATCATCCTCTTTTGCAGATTGAGTTTTTCTTAAACACATCCATAGGAGAGAGTGCTAGTTTAAATGTGGGACAATTTGCAGAATTGATGGCAAGACTAAGAATTTATAAGAGACCATCTAAATAATATTACTGTCATTCTTTTTGATAAGCTATTATTAATTCCTTAATTAATTATCATCAACAATGATTAGAAAATTGTAACCGTTTTCAATTATTGCAATGTATTTTATTTTATTTTTTTTAAATCAGTCCAACATTAACATTCCAAACAGCAGACATGTAAAATGTAATCAAATATACTGCAATAATCAATTTGAAATAATGGTTTATGGATCTGTCCTATGCCTACAATTGATCTATCAGTGTTTAAAGTTACTATAAGAATGTCCTAGTCTTGGAATATGCATAATACAGCTTATATTGCTGTAGCAATGACAATCTCCACCAAATTGTATCACCTTTTGCTTATCGTTTTTTGCTATATTTAAGAAACATTTTCGCAGGGTACATGTTCAGATAGTAAACCTCCTGTTTGACTGAGTTTCAGTTATCATTACAAGTATTCTATCTTTTAGAGGACCTTTAGGAAAAGTACAACATTCTGTATAATTTGTCATAATGTTAGGAAAGTCCTCAGGGGCATTGGGGCACACTTTATCATGTTGCTACCGTGTGCACTGCTATTAAGACAGGCAGGGGTGGATCCAGGATTTGTTACCCCGGGGGGCTCAAATGTGCTAAGGTAAGGGTGCTAAGGTAAGGGGCTCCAGTCCCATAAAGTAAGGGGCTCCAGTTCCCAAAAGCCCCCCTAGCCACAGACCCCCGGAGGGCTTCAGCCCCCAAAGCCCCCGCCTGGATCTGCCACTGGACAGGGACTGGTAGGCCTTTATTACTGACAAATAGGTATTTACCCTTTATTTTACCATTTCCTATGTTAACTAGCATTTAGCAGTCTGTAATAATTAATATAAATGCTAAATATTAGTAGTCGTACATATGGCCATATTTATACATTGTTACCCAGTAGATTTTTGTTTGGTGTACTCTTTAAGTTTTATATTTCATTATATTTTGAATGAGTAAAGACTTGAAAAAAATCAGCTTAGTTTGTGTTGTCAATATTACAAAATCTTCTGTATGTAACTGATATTATTTATTGCCAAGAACATTACATTTCTTTGTATAAATCACAAAAAAGTTAATTATATAATAGCTTTGCTGAAAATGTAAAAAGAATATCACAAAATTCTATTTCATCTGAATACATTCACATTTTAATCTTTTATAACCCATTCCCATATATTTATTTTAGATTAATTTGTAAGTTTTTCTCACACTTTTACTTGTGATGTTCAAACAAACTAGGTTTTTCCCCATTTATTATCATCCATTACATATTCCTGAGTTCCATCACATTATTCATTCTGAACCTCTAACCTTCTTTATTTTTCACACATATTTCATTTATTCTATTTCCATTTACAGTAACTAATCAACAAGTGGTATCTGAGCACAATTTTGAGTTATTGAAGTTTTCATATTTTTGTGTTGATATTTCTGACCCTGTAAAGCTTTTCAATGCATTTGACCTACGTAGTTCTTCACAAAATGCAAGATATATCAAGACTTTATCAAATTATCCCCACGTGTTTCCTATGTGTAGTATCAGCTTAATGATCATATCAATTGACACTTGTTGCCATTATTTTGGAATCCATGTACACCATTTTTATATCCACTTGAAGATAAGTACAGAGACCTGAGTTCAGTGTGAAGGGTCATAAGATTTTCAAAGAATCTTGCCCTGCTTCTAGATTTTTTTTTTAATATAATTTTATTGAAGATAATAATTAATTCAAGGTACACAATATTTTGAAATGTAACCTATGATATCTACAGTAAAGTTTTAAGAGTATTTATGGGTCTTTTCAATGGAAATCCACTTTATTATGATCCCACAATCTGCAGAACATTTTCCCTCTAACATTTTGACATGATAAAAGAAATGTTGCAGTAGTTACATATTACTACACCACTTACATATTACTACACCACTTTTTATGAGTTAAAATTTATGAAGCTTTTAACATATCAAAGAAATTTCCATTGTAGTTTTCAAATAATAAATCAATAGTTTTATTACAAAAATAAATATCATGAAATGTCATTTCATGGCTAGAAAGTTATAATGAATTTAGGGAACTCTTTTTGACAGTTGAGCAGTTTTCCCGTACTTTTTTAAAAACATTCTCCTTTGGCATAAAAAGAAAGTAGTTCCCTCTGAACATCTGCCACCAGAGGACACTTACTACCAACACCCATAAATACTCTTAAATAAAATGGAATATTTACATTGCAAAACATGTTCAGAGACAGCAGGAGTTCTTATCCTGGCAAAATACTAACATTTGTTTCTGACTTTACATTGATAAAACGAAATGTGATTTTTCAGCAGCAATATTCTTAAATATTTTGCTTGATATGATGTTAATATATTTATCTGCAAGTTATTTCATTTATGCAAACTATTTTATCTTCAGTGAAGAGAAAATTATTGCTTGATCAGATGCGACTGAAACCTGTTTATCCTGGTTTAATGATTATTTGTTCCATTCATTTCATTTTCACGTAATAATAACCTTGCCGGTCAATAAAGTTTCTTATTGCCAGAACTGCAAAGATTTCTAACCCAGAGATATATCCAGCAATGTTGTGATCCCAGCAGCATGGCCTTCGTTTAACTGAGTCAGGCAGTGCCACCTGTGAGTAGTAATTGGTCTAAGTACAGGTGAGGGTCAGGTGGTGCCACCTATGATCCTTTGGTCTGCCTTATCATTGCCTCCATCATGTCCCACTGGGACTGCTCTACTCGATCCAAGACGTTGAACTCTCCAGCCATGTAGTTATATTCTCCACCATCAAATTTCACAATCTGAAATATAATGTGTAAACAATTTGCATGACTTGGCATTTTTTGAGGATATGCTCAGTATTTTTAAGAGTGGGAATAGGATGGTAAGTAATATATTATATAATAAATATCACTCCTAAATTAATCATGTTCTCTTCATCTTTATCATGAGGATGATCTTTTTTGTTTGTCTTATTTTTTCTCAATACAATGTAACAAGACTGCAAAGTGATATTAAATTATAGCAAATTATATGGTATATGTATTATGGGTCTCTTTATTAACAAAACACAAACAAACAGAAAATGTAGATTAAATTGAAAGGTATCAAAAATTATTGATATAAAAACCTAGAAAGTCTAAACCTAAAGTTCTTATTTGCAAGCAGGTCTTATTTGCAAGCAGGTCAAGTATTTTTATCCTCAAGAATTGTTAAAAATACATTGGAAATGTCATTAAAATCCCAAACTAGCTCTGGTTGTAAAATCAGTGAGACACATCCAGAGCACATGACAATTCCATTATATAAGTAAATGGAATTTGGCCCAACTTAACTGTCCTGTCAGAGACCATATAGCTACTACTTACCTGTCCTGTCATCCAGCTAGAGTAGTCAGAGACCATATAGCTACTACTTACCTGTCCGGTCATCCAGCTAGAGTAGTCAGAGACCATATAGCTTCTACTTACCTGTCCGGTCATCCAGCTAGAGTAGTCAGAGACCATATAGCTACTACTTACCTGTCCGGTCATCCAGCTAGAGTAGTCAGAGACCATATAGCTACTACTTACCTGTCCGGTCATCCAGCTAGAGTAGTCAGAGACCATATAGCTACTACTTACCTGTCCTGTCATCCAGCTAGAGTAGTCAGAGACCATATAGCTTCTACTTACCTGTCCTGTCATCCAGCCAGAGTAGTCAGAGACCATATAGCTACTACTTACCTGTCCTGTCATCCAGCTAGAGTAGTCAGAGACCATATACATGTAGCTACTACTTACCTGTCCTGTCATCCAGCTAGAGTAGTCAGAGACCATATAGCTTCTACTTACCTGTCCTGTCATCCAGCTAGAGTAGTCAGAGACCATATAGCTACTACTTACCTGTCCGGTCATCCAGCTAGAGTAGTCAGAGACCATATAGCCTCTACTTACCTGTCCGGTCATCCAGCTAGAGTAGTCAGAGACCATATAGCTACTACTTACCTGTCCTGTCATCCAGCTAGAGTAGTCAGAGACCATATAGCTACTACTTACCTGTCCTGTCATCCAGCTAGAGTAGTCAGAGACCATATAGCTACTACTTACCTGTCCGGTCATCCAGCTAGAGTAGTCAGAGACCATATAGCTTCTACTTACCTGTCCGGTCATCCAGCTAGAGTTGTCAGAGACCATATAGCTACTACTTACCTGTCCGGCCATCCAGCTAGAGTTGTCAGAGACCATATAGCTACTACTTACCTGTCCGGTCATCCAGCTAGAGTTGTCAGAGACCATATAGCTACTACTTACCTGTCCGGTCATCCAGCTAGAGTAGTCAGAGACCATATAGCTACTACTTACCTGTCCGGTCATCCAGCTAGAGTAGTCAGAGACCATATAGCTACTACTTACCTGTCCGGTCATCCAGCTAGAGTAGTCAGAGTCCATATAGCTACTACTTACCTGTCCGGTCATCCAGCTAGAGTAGTCAGAGTCCATATAGCTACTACTTACCTGTCCGGTCATCCAGCTAGAGTAGTCAGAGTCCATATAGCTACTACTTACCTGTCCGGTCATCCAGCTAGAGTAGTCAGAGACCATATAGCTAGTACTTACCTGTCCGGTCATCCAGCTAGAGTAGTCAGAGACCATATAGCAGGCCAGGTTAGCCAGTTCGTTGGGCTCTCCTAATCTGCCAGCTGGGATACGTTTTGTGGCAGAGTTTATAAATTCACCAGTTGGATCTAGTCGACTAAAGGCTCCCTACATAGAATATGAGTGGTTTGAATAATGTGCAGAAGCTATATTATGAAAGTCTAATGCTATAAGGGTCATCTCATTCCAAAACAGCACTCACTAAGAAGGAAGGTGAAGAACAAATTAGAGACATGCAATAGAGTGTTGAAGGCAACAAAACATACCATACTGCAATATTTGTTTGATTTCTTTCTCTTTTTAAAATAAAATCTTATTTTTACACAACAATAAAATATTCTGTACCAAACCAACGAGACCTGAACAGTATGGTGTGTAATGTAGAAACTACAAACAGCCAACCACCACCAATCACTACACACATTGAGCTAGCTGAAACAAACTGAAAGCTGCAAGTGTTAAAATCTACTTAGTGTTAAAATCAGAAATTAGGAGTGATTAGTGGCATGTTTATAGCAATATTTTGAACACAAGTATTCTTGTTTCTGTTTTTGTTTTGTTTTTTATTTTTAAGATAATTTTATAAATCCAAAGTCTCAAAGTCATTCTACAAAACTGCCACATTCTTCCCCCTTAACTGGACTAAAAACTCCTTGGAAGCAATGGGGCATTTTGGAAAGTCAGTCTGGATTCATCCCAGCCTATGCCCCCCCTGGAACACTACATTAAGACAGAAGGACAGAGCAAAGGGTCTGTAATAGAAAGTGAGCATGCAGGCAACATGCAGTTACCTGTCCATTGAGCCAGCTGGAGTAGTCACTGACGAGGTAGCATGCCAGGTTGGCTAATTCCTCAGCCTCCCCTAGTCGACCAGACGGATTCCGCTTTACAGCATGTTCTGCAAATTGCCCAGTTGGGTCCAATCTACTGAAAGCTCCCTGCTCACATAGAGGCAAGCTAATCATTATCTAACTTATAACCAATAGTTAAGCTTAAGGTTATGGTACATATATATATATATATATATATATATATATATATATATATATATTTGAAAAACCTGGTTCAATTTAAGTAACCAGGGCCCGATTTTTCCATTGTACTTCAAATCTTAAATCTGAGCATGTACTCAGATTTGAAGCCGTACTTACTGAAGTAATTTTCTGAATCCCAAGTTTTTCCGATTTTTCCATTGTGCTCAGATGCTCAGATGATAAAACTTCACGAAGTACATGCTCAGATTTGGAGTACATGCTCAGATTTGGAGTACATGCTCAGATTTGAAGTCCATGCTCAGATCTGTGAAATGGGTGTGCATCTTCCCAGAATGCACCATTCCAATTCCCACAATGCATCCTAATGTAATAAAAACCATGTGCTTACAACGTAAATAAGGCCACGCCCCCTCTTTAGTGACGTCAACATAAAATACAGAGCAGACGACATCTACATCTGGCAAAAATCATTGCAAAAGCATCGAAAAATTGGAGCAATGAGGAGGAGATTATTTTAGTTTCTGATTGTTTAAAGTATAGGAAAGTTTTGTTCAGTAAGGGAGAGGGGGTGGTTTTCAAGGAAAGCAAAAAGGAGGCCTGGGAGAAGGTCGGCGAGGCTTGCGGCAGGTGAGTTACATAGAATTTTATTGGTTACATGAAATAAAAGATTGGAAAAATAAAATAACCATAAGAAATATATTGGTATTCCTGAGTACCAAAGACCAGTGTTGGTCTTTGCGCAATGATGGATCCCTGACACTATGTATTTACTTTTTACTTTTAAAATGGCTGCCAAACTTGAATGGTAGCAGTGCCGATGTCTCGAGAAAAACCGACTCATCCTATAATCGGAAATTCGCTTTTTCAAGCAAAATCACATCAATTTGGGGGGTTATCTTATACACAAGGTCATCTTATATTCGAGTAAATACGGTAATAGATGGTTACGAAAAAGAATGTATACTTTATGATTGTTATGGGCGTGGAAGAAATCTCTAGGATATTTTGAATTTTATGTCATCCAGCATCATATTAGTTGATACACAGGAACATTTGCAATAAGACTGTATGTATGCATGTTCGTTTTCTTTGACCAAATTTTATTAATAGTGGTAAATAAATAGATAACTAAATAGATAAAAGGTGGTAAAAAGTGGAAAAATGTGGTCAACATAAAATTGTTGCTGTCATGTACAAATTTTTGTAACATTTTGTAGCATTTTGGCCATTACAAAAATACTAATGTCAATGTCTTTTCAACAGTATTAATTTAATCGCTCGCCAGGGTGGCCTCTGTGATAGTGGTAAGTGAAGTTGCCTTTCCCTGGCCCATATAGAACCAAAGTATTGTTATTTTGTATCTTAAAATGTTTTATAATATTCTTGTATTTTTGTTTTAAATTGGCTGAATAAAAAAACTTTGAGTTTGAGTTTTAAGTTTAAGTTCACCGAGATAATTCTGTCCTTGCACAGATATATCAAAGCTCACTGACCTTGGTTTCAATGGGTCCTGGTGCTATGCAGTTGAATCTCATTCCATATCTACTCCACTCCGAT
This sequence comes from Amphiduros pacificus, assembly GCA_949316495.1. Taxonomy (NCBI): domain Eukaryota; kingdom Metazoa; phylum Annelida; class Polychaeta; order Phyllodocida; family Hesionidae; genus Amphiduros; species Amphiduros pacificus. The sequence goes on from OX439001.1 coordinate 61,510,858, forward strand.
GCCAGGGATCTGCAACACAAGTTCCAAATCTTAGATTATGCTTTTAAGTTCACCTGATTTATATAGAGTAGATTAATGTACAATAATTCATTTGATTAATAGCTGGTAGATCAATATTCAATTGTTTATGTTTAACAGTAGATAGATGAATGTAATGTATTTTATTGCATTTTTGCATTAATGTTGACAGGTTTTTGTAATTTATGAAGTGACGTTCAATGCATAGTAGTTTAATGGATTGATCATGTGTATTTAGTTTAATGGATTGATCATGGTGTATTTAGTTTAATGGATTGATCATGGTGTATTTAGTGTATATCAATTAATAGGATTTGTAGGTTAACATTGAGGAGAGTGTACTGACTTTGTGAGTCCCTCTACACCACACTTGGCTGCACAGCTCGGAGCCACATACCCAGACCCGCTCTCTGTATACACAGTGGAGATGCTCAGGAACGCAGCACCTACCAATATACAGGATCAAATACATCCAAATAATGCAATCCTCTTATTCCTGTTATCTATTCAGTTATCTATTATAGATATAGAAAACTTGGCAATGGGGAAGGAAAAATATTCTGACTACTATTGAAATTGAAATTTCAATGGTCTCGTGTGTATATACATCAGCATACAGTCATAACAAAATGATACAGCAATCATCATCAGTTATTGTACCGACCTTGTTTTGCATTAATGAGCCTCTTTCCAACTTCCAATGTGACATTAGCAGACCCATTCAGCACGATGTCTATTATTGTTTTCCATGCATTGCTAGAGAGTCGCTCTGTTGGTGAAATAAAATTTCCTGCAGCATTGTTTACCACAATATGAGGAAGTCCAAATTTCTCAATACTGTCAGATACTGCCTGCTTGACAGACATGGGATTCCTGACATCACAAGCAAGGGCCTGCACCTATAATATAAAGGGCACCATAGTTAGTATCAAGTAACAATATAATCTGTAATATTTAATATTACACTTTGACTGTTATTTTGGCACTGAAAGTTTTGCCAATCATTTTATAATACGATTGAATCACTCACGTTTTGCCCAGTTTGTTGGGATATTTCATCCGCAGTCTTCTGAAGCACATCAAGTTTTCTGGGGAAAAACATTAATGAAAAACATGACATGGATGAAATCTTAAATTTTGTTTTTGGTTGTCAAATGCACACAGGGTCATCATAGTGTAATGGAAATATTCTGGTAGCCGATGAAATATATTAATGTGTGAGCATTTTGGCTCAAAGATTGATGAAATTTTATAAATTTGATGCCAATTGTGTAACGTAAGTAAGAAAAAATGTACCTGCTTACAATGGTAACCTGGGCACCGAGTGCAGACATCATGGTGGCCATGGCCTTACCAAGCCCAGTGCCTCCCCCTGTGATGAAGGCTGTCTTCCCACTAAAGGTGCCATCTGGTAGCATGGGGGCCTTCTGAGCAGGGAAATATTTGGCTCTTTTCTCAGCTTGTACATTGGATGAAGTAACGATTGTTCTGCTTATCTGTGTGCATTGCTAAAAACAAAATAATGATTTGATATATATATATATATATGGTATAATTAACTTCTCCTGGCTCCACAGCCAGTGTACGCAAAAAGTTGTATGCCAACGCAGGACATTTTTCTTAACTCCAGACAAAAACATTGTCTTCAACGTCAGACATTTCATTGTCTAATGTCAGACATGTCTGACAGACTGACACTTTTCGGGTACACTGCACAGCTGTGGTCCAGTGGATATTGTTCATTTCATGGTACAATCATCACCACTCATACAAGCCTTGACATGAAGAGAAAAATGTTAGTTGCCCAGTTGGGCCACCAGAGCGTAAGAAGTGGTGGCCCGAAGTTTCTCAGGACAAAAGGATGTGTGATACAATAAAGAACATTGTACATATATAGTGACTTGTGTCTGAGTGGGGGTTACTTCTCCCTATCAAAATTTACAAACCCTTTGATCTTGATGAGACAAATATCTATGAAGGATTAGAATAAAATCAAGATAGTTTGGGCCGCTTATAGACCAAAAAAATGGTTGCCCAACTGGGCCACTACAACAGAGCATTCACTGGCCCAAACAGAGGACCTGGTGGTTCCAGGCCACCGAGCCAGTGCATGTCAAGGCCTGTCATAACGATTGGGAGATAGGAGAGTTTGGGAATGCAGGAATGGTTCTTGAAACATCTTTTACATGTCCGTTAAAGCCTCAGTCCTCATCAGATTTTCATTTTGCTTTCAAGGCTGGATGATTAAGATTTCAACTGATAAGTGTGTCATTTTGTAACATTCTGGAAGTCAGACAACTTGGATCATGTACTTTTGACCCCAGTACTTTGCTGGGTATATTGAATAACCATGGTTATAAATTTCATCAATTTAATATACAAATTGGTTAGTCCTGCCAATCAACAAAATTTAAATAGTGACTAGTCCATTTGGTATTCATTTGCTGCAACTATTTCAAGAGCTTTATTTTTTAAAACTAACACTTATTTATCTGATACTCGCTTAGACTGGGAATGAGATGCATGTTGGAACATGACAAGAGCTGGACCATTCCAACTTATGTCATACCACCAACATATGATATACCCTCTAAAAGATGCTGAACTTACAATTTTCAATTTGTACAGTGACCGGCAAGTGTCAGGAACCTTATATATCTATAATATAATATATATAGATATATCAAAGTTTGACACAGCCCATGCAATTTGGCTGCATCTGGTCATTCTGGACTGAGTGGTTGACAGTGTCGAAATTGACACTGACAGCAGTGTTGTCAAATTCAAAGTTCGAACACAATTTTACTTCAGTGAGTCAAGTCAAAGCCAAAGCAATGCTTAGAACTGTCGTGTGGCGCTTGGTGAGTGTTCCTGGTTTATTAGTTTCCAACCTGAATCACATTATGTTGGCCTCAATAAGAGGTTCAAGTAGCACTTACTTTGGGGATAAAAATTCCCTGGGAAATCTTTCTGAAGACTGCCATTTTATATAACCTTGACCTTTGTCAACCTACCCGGTGATTGTTCATACTCAACAAATTTTATCCAAATAAACACCTATTGAATGATATTCAAATCTTTATATGATTGTATATATGCAATTTATTCTGAAATTGTAATAAATAATATAATAAAGAATAGTTGATCCTATAACAAAACATACCGAGTCGGGAAGCTGGGTGAGCGGATTCTATAACAAAACATACCGAGTCGGGAAGCTGGGTGAGCGGATTCAGTGAGTTGGTGATTGCGGACGGATACCCTGAGCCGAAGGCGAAGGGTATCCGTCCGCCATCACCAACGAACTGAATCCGCGGTCACAGCTGACCGACGAGTGTATGTTTTGTTTTTATACCTCAGACAACTACTGTATTTTTAAAAAATGAAACATGAAACAAGATATTTATCGTTACAAACATTTGTAAACAAAGCGCACCTCATTTGACCCCGTCACGTGACCCGAAAATGGCGCGTACAGCCATAGACTGGTTGCCGCCATCTGTGTATAAACACGATGTTCTTGACACTCGATGGGGGACCAGTCTAAAGATGGCCGACGCAAACTAATCAATATTTTACAAATAATCGGCATGCGCGTATTCATTCGAAATCGCATCAATACGCGCATCACTGAGGTATAAAGTGAGTTGGTGATTGCGGACGGATACCCTGAGCCGAAGGCGAAGGGTATCCGTCCGCCATCACCAACTCACTGAATCCGCGGTCACAGCTGACCGACGAGTGTATGTTTTGTTTTTATACCTCAGACAACTACTGTATTTTTAAAAAATGAAACATGAAACAAGATATTTATCGTTACAAACATTTGTAAACAAAGCGCACCTCATTTGACCCCGTCACGTGACCCGAAAATGGCGCGTACAGCCATAGACTGGTTGTCTCCATCTGTATATGGTCTCACTGGAGTAAATAGGTCACTTCTGGTAGTATGTGTTAAATAGTCCCATTATAAAAAAATGACATATCGTGAAAACGGTTGCCATGGCAACCAATATTAAAATTTTAGATATACCAAATAAAGTTTAAAACAATGTGTTAAGCCTGGGAATATTATTTAATTGTGATTGATGCTGTTATATGGTAGTTGGTGTGAACTAGAACCAAATATTCATACGCCACATATTTGAGATGAGTCAAAATGGGACAAAAACAAGATTGCGTTTTTTGTAAAATATGTCGTTTTGAGCATCTACCAAAAAATTTCGGCGGTGAACCTACCCTAATATTTTCACAAAATTGAAATAAACATGTATTTGATACATTTAGGTTAAAATAATTATATGACACCCCTTTTGAAATAATAATATTTGAGATGGAAATCTACATGTCTGAATTTACACCCAAAATAGGCCATCAATAACTCCCGTGAGACCATATAGGCCAGACGTGTGATTTATGTTTTTTGCGCTTGTCAGCTGCATTCAGAGACTTACAGTCTAAGCATATGTTGATTTTTCAATTGCATTTGTATTGTGAAGTTGAATGTGTTTAATTCTGGTCTTATTCAACTATTTTTTTTTAGTTTCACAGTGGTTTTAACGATATTTATTGAAGGTTTTCACTACCATTCACTCTTATGATCATTTGCAGTGATTTGGCCCGAAATTCAAGTTTTACGGCTATTCAAATATGACAAGTAGATTTGATCCTAGGCTTCTCAATAAAGAAGAAAAGACCTTTCTCATGACAAGGATCGCGGATTTTTCAATATTAAATGATAGAACCGGATGTTTAGAATGGGAGAAGTCAAAAAGTGGGAGAGGGTATCCACAAATGAAACTGACCCAAAAATTTTAAAAAAATTAAAAATAAAATAAAAAATCCACATTTTTTAAAAAAATAGCATGTTATAAAATGGCAATTTAAAGGAATTCCCCCATAGTGTGGGTACATTTTTTGGGTGGTTTTGTCAAGAGAATCTCCCATATTTTAAAATTTCCAGGTGAAAAATAGGGGTTCACCGCCGATTTTTTTCACAATTTTTCACTTTTTGACCAAATTTCTTATCTTTTAAAATATGCTTCCAGGTCATCATTTTCAGGTAAAAATGGGAAATTCATATAGCTGTTATACATTTATTTGCCAACATATTTCAAAAATATTTTGGAATATGTTAAAAATTATCCATTTCTATGTAAAAAAATAAGTGAAATTTTTTTTTGACAAAAACGGCTACTTTATATGGTCTCACTGGAGTAAATAGGTCACTTCTGGTAGTATGTGTTAAATAGTCCCATTATAAAAAAATGACATATCGTGAAAACGGTTGCCATGGCAACCAATATTAAAATTTTAGATATACCAAATAAAGTTTAAAACAATGTGTTAAGCCTGGGAATATTATTTAATTGTGATTGATGCTGTTATATGGTAGTTGGTGTGAACTAGAACCAAATATTCATACGCCACATATTTGAGATGAGTCAAAATGGGACAAAAACAAGATTGCGTTTTTTGTAAAATATGTCGTTTTGAGCATCTACCAAAAAATTTCGGCGGTGAACCTACCCTAATATTTTCACAAAATTGAAATAAACATGTATTTGATACATTTAGGTTAAAATAATTATATGACACCCCTTTTGAAATAATAATATTTGAGATGGAAATCTACATGTCTGAATTTACACCCAAAATAGGCCATCAATAACTCCCGTGAGACCATATAGGCCAGACGTGTGATTTATGTTTTTTGCGCTTGTCAGCTGCATTCAGAGACTTACAGTCTAAGCATATGTTGATTTTTCAATTGCATTTGTATTGTGAAGTTGAATGTGTTTAATTCTGGTCTTATTCAACTATTTTTTTTTAGTTTCACAGTGGTTTTAACGATATTTATTGAAGGTTTTCACTACCATTCACTCTTATGATCATTTGCAGTGATTTGGCCCGAAATTCAAGTTTTACGGCTATTCAAATATGACAAGTAGATTTGATCCTAGGCTTCTCAATAAAGAAGAAAAGACCTTTCTCATGACAAGGATCGCGGATTTTTCAATATTAAATGATAGAACCGGATGTTTAGAATGGGAGAAGTCAAAAAGTGGGAGAGGGTATCCACAAATGAAACTGACCCAAAAATTTTAAAAAAATTAAAAATAAAATAAAAAATCCACATTTTTTAAAAAAATAGCATGTTATAAAATGGCAATTTAAAGGAATTCCCCCATAGTGTGGGTACATTTTTTGGGTGGTTTTGTCAAGAGAATCTCCCATATTTTAAAATTTCCAGGTGAAAAATAGGGGTTCACCGCCGATTTTTTTCACAATTTTTCACTTTTTGACCAAATTTCTTATCTTTTAAAATATGCTTCCAGGTCATCATTTTCAGGTAAAAATGGGAAATTCATATAGCTGTTATACATTTATTTGCCAACATATTTCAAAAATATTTTGGAATATGTTAAAAATTATCCATTTCTATGTAAAAAAATAAGTGAAATTTTTTTTTGACAAAAACGGCTACTTTATATGGTCTCACTGGAGTAAATAGGTCACTTCTGGTAGTATGTGTTAAATAGTCCCATTATAAAAAAATGACATATCGTGAAAACGGTTGCCATGGCAACCAATATTAAAATTTTAGATATACCAAATAAAGTTTAAAACAATGTGTTAAGCCTGGGAATATTATTTAATTGTGATTGATGCTGTTATATGGTAGTTGGTGTGAACTAGAACCAAATATTCATACGCCACATATTTGAGATGAGTCAAAATGGGACAAAAACAAGATTGCGTTTTTTGTAAAATATGTCGTTTTGAGCATCTACCAAAAAATTTCGGCGGTGAACCTACCCTAATATTTTCACAAAATTGAAATAAACATGTATTTGATACATTTAGGTTAAAATAATTATATGACACCCCTTTTGAAATAATAATATTTGAGATGGAAATCTACATGTCTGAATTTACACCCAAAATAGGCCATCAATAACTCCCGTGAGACCATATAGGCCAGACGTGTGATTTATGTTTTTTGCGCTTGTCAGCTGCATTCAGAGACTTACAGTCTAAGCATATGTTGATTTTTCAATTGCATTTGTATTGTGAAGTTGAATGTGTTTAATTCTGGTCTTATTCAACTATTTTTTTTTAGTTTCACAGTGGTTTTAACGATATTTATTGAAGGTTTTCACTACCATTCACTCTTATGATCATTTGCAGTGATTTGGCCCGAAATTCAAGTTTTACGGCTATTCAAATATGACAAGTAGATTTGATCCTAGGCTTCTCAATAAAGAAGAAAAGACCTTTCTCATGACAAGGATCGCGGATTTTTCAATATTAAATGATAGAACCGGATGTTTAGAATGGGAGAAGTCAAAAAGTGGGAGAGGGTATCCACAAATGAAACTGACCCAAAAATTTTAAAAAAATTAAAAATAAAATAAAAAATCCACATTTTTTAAAAAAATAGCATGTTATAAAATGGCAATTTAAAGGAATTCCCCCATAGTGTGGGTACATTTTTTGGGTGGTTTTGTCAAGAGAATCTCCCATATTTTAAAATTTCCAGGTGAAAAATAGGGGTTCACCGCCGATTTTTTTCACAATTTTTCACTTTTTGACCAAATTTCTTATCTTTTAAAATATGCTTCCAGGTCATCATTTTCAGGTAAAAATGGGAAATTCATATAGCTGTTATACATTTATTTGCCAACATATTTCAAAAATATTTTGGAATATGTTAAAAATTATCCATTTCTATGTAAAAAAATAAGTGAAATTTTTTTTTGACAAAAACGGCTACTTTATATGGTCTCACTGGAGTAAATAGGTCACTTCTGGTAGTATGTGTTAAATAGTCCCATTATAAAAAAATGACATATCGTGAAAACGGTTGCCATGGCAACCAATATTAAAATTTTAGATATACCAAATAAAGTTTAAAACAATGTGTTAAGCCTGGGAATATTATTTAATTGTGATTGATGCTGTTATATGGTAGTTGGTGTGAACTAGAACCAAATATTCATACGCCACATATTTGAGATGAGTCAAAATGGGACAAAAACAAGATTGCGTTTTTTGTAAAATATGTCGTTTTGAGCATCTACCAAAAAATTTCGGCGGTGAACCTACCCTAATATTTTCACAAAATTGAAATAAACATGTATTTGATACATTTAGGTTAAAATAATTATATGACACCCCTTTTGAAATAATAATATTTGAGATGGAAATCTACATGTCTGAATTTACACCCAAAATAGGCCATCAATAACTCCCGTGAGACCATATAGGCCAGACGTGTGATTTATGTTTTTTGCGCTTGTCAGCTGCATTCAGAGACTTACAGTCTAAGCATATGTTGATTTTTCAATTGCATTTGTATTGTGAAGTTGAATGTGTTTAATTCTGGTCTTATTCAACTATTTTTTTTTAGTTTCACAGTGGTTTTAACGATATTTATTGAAGGTTTTCACTACCATTCACTCTTATGATCATTTGCAGTGATTTGGCCCGAAATTCAAGTTTTACGGCTATTCAAATATGACAAGTAGATTTGATCCTAGGCTTCTCAATAAAGAAGAAAAGACCTTTCTCATGACAAGGATCGCGGATTTTTCAATATTAAATGATAGAACCGGATGTTTAGAATGGGAGAAGTCAAAAAGTGGGAGAGGGTATCCACAAATGAAACTGACCCAAAAATTTTAAAAAAATTAAAAATAAAATAAAAAATCCACATTTTTTAAAAAAATAGCATGTTATAAAATGGCAATTTAAAGGAATTCCCCCATAGTGTGGGTACATTTTTTGGGTGGTTTTGTCAAGAGAATCTCCCATATTTTAAAATTTCCAGGTGAAAAATAGGGGTTCACCGCCGATTTTTTTCACAATTTTTCACTTTTTGACCAAATTTCTTATCTTTTAAAATATGCTTCCAGGTCATCATTTTCAGGTAAAAATGGGAAATTCATATAGCTGTTATACATTTATTTGCCAACATATTTCAAAAATATTTTGGAATATGTTAAAAATTATCCATTTCTATGTAAAAAAATAAGTGAAATTTTTTTTTGACAAAAACGGCTACTTTATATGGTCTCACTGGAGTAAATAGGTCACTTCTGGTAGTATGTGTTAAATAGTCCCATTATAAAAAAATGACATATCGTGAAAACGGTTGCCATGGCAACCAATATTAAAATTTTAGATATACCAAATAAAGTTTAAAACAATGTGTTAAGCCTGGGAATATTATTTAATTGTGATTGATGCTGTTATATGGTAGTTGGTGTGAACTAGAACCAAATATTCATACGCCACATATTTGAGATGAGTCAAAATGGGACAAAAACAAGATTGCGTTTTTTGTAAAATATGTCGTTTTGAGCATCTACCAAAAAATTTCGGCGGTGAACCTACCCTAATATTTTCACAAAATTGAAATAAACATGTATTTGATACATTTAGGTTAAAATAATTATATGACACCCCTTTTGAAATAATAATATTTGAGATGGAAATCTACATGTCTGAATTTACACCCAAAATAGGCCATCAATAACTCCCGTGAGACCATATAGGCCAGACGTGTGATTTATGTTTTTTGCGCTTGTCAGCTGCATTCAGAGACTTACAGTCTAAGCATATGTTGATTTTTCAATTGCATTTGTATTGTGAAGTTGAATGTGTTTAATTCTGGTCTTATTCAACTATTTTTTTTTAGTTTCACAGTGGTTTTAACGATATTTATTGAAGGTTTTCACTACCATTCACTCTTATGATCATTTGCAGTGATTTGGCCCGAAATTCAAGTTTTACGGCTATTCAAATATGACAAGTAGATTTGATCCTAGGCTTCTCAATAAAGAAGAAAAGACCTTTCTCATGACAAGGATCGCGGATTTTTCAATATTAAATGATAGAACCGGATGTTTAGAATGGGAGAAGTCAAAAAGTGGGAGAGGGTATCCACAAATGAAACTGACCCAAAAATTTTAAAAAAATTAAAAATAAAATAAAAAATCCACATTTTTTAAAAAAATAGCATGTTATAAAATGGCAATTTAAAGGAATTCCCCCATAGTGTGGGTACATTTTTTGGGTGGTTTTGTCAAGAGAATCTCCCATATTTTAAAATTTCCAGGTGAAAAATAGGGGTTCACCGCCGATTTTTTTCACAATTTTTCACTTTTTGACCAAATTTCTTATCTTTTAAAATATGCTTCCAGGTCATCATTTTCAGGTAAAAATGGGAAATTCATATAGCTGTTATACATTTATTTGCCAACATATTTCAAAAATATTTTGGAATATGTTAAAAATTATCCATTTCTATGTAAAAAAATAAGTGAAATTTTTTTTTGACAAAAACGGCTACTTTATATGGTCTCACTGGAGTAAATAGGTCACTTCTGGTAGTATGTGTTAAATAGTCCCATTATAAAAAAATGACATATCGTGAAAACGGTTGCCATGGCAACCAATATTAAAATTTTAGATATACCAAATAAAGTTTAAAACAATGTGTTAAGCCTGGGAATATTATTTAATTGTGATTGATGCTGTTATATGGTAGTTGGTGTGAACTAGAACCAAATATTCATACGCCACATATTTGAGATGAGTCAAAATGGGACAAAAACAAGATTGCGTTTTTTGTAAAATATGTCGTTTTGAGCATCTACCAAAAAATTTCGGCGGTGAACCTACCCTAATATTTTCACAAAATTGAAATAAACATGTATTTGATACATTTAGGTTAAAATAATTATATGACACCCCTTTTGAAATAATAATATTTGAGATGGAAATCTACATGTCTGAATTTACACCCAAAATAGGCCATCAATAACTCCCGTGAGACCATATAGGCCAGACGTGTGATTTATGTTTTTTGCGCTTGTCAGCTGCATTCAGAGACTTACAGTCTAAGCATATGTTGATTTTTCAATTGCATTTGTATTGTGAAGTTGAATGTGTTTAATTCTGGTCTTATTCAACTATTTTTTTTTAGTTTCACAGTGGTTTTAACGATATTTATTGAAGGTTTTCACTACCATTCACTCTTATGATCATTTGCAGTGATTTGGCCCGAAATTCAAGTTTTACGGCTATTCAAATATGACAAGTAGATTTGATCCTAGGCTTCTCAATAAAGAAGAAAAGACCTTTCTCATGACAAGGATCGCGGATTTTTCAATATTAAATGATAGAACCGGATGTTTAGAATGGGAGAAGTCAAAAAGTGGGAGAGGGTATCCACAAATGAAACTGACCCAAAAATTTTAAAAAAATTAAAAATAAAATAAAAAATCCACATTTTTTAAAAAAATAGCATGTTATAAAATGGCAATTTAAAGGAATTCCCCCATAGTGTGGGTACATTTTTTGGGTGGTTTTGTCAAGAGAATCTCCCATATTTTAAAATTTCCAGGTGAAAAATAGGGGTTCACCGCCGATTTTTTTCACAATTTTTCACTTTTTGACCAAATTTCTTATCTTTTAAAATATGCTTCCAGGTCATCATTTTCAGGTAAAAATGGGAAATTCATATAGCTGTTATACATTTATTTGCCAACATATTTCAAAAATATTTTGGAATATGTTAAAAATTATCCATTTCTATGTAAAAAAATAAGTGAAATTTTTTTTTGACAAAAACGGCTACTTTATATGGTCTCACTGGAGTAAATAGGTCACTTCTGGTAGTATGTGTTAAATAGTCCCATTATAAAAAAATGACATATCGTGAAAACGGTTGCCATGGCAACCAATATTAAAATTTTAGATATACCAAATAAAGTTTAAAACAATGTGTTAAGCCTGGGAATATTATTTAATTGTGATTGATGCTGTTATATGGTAGTTGGTGTGAACTAGAACCAAATATTCATACGCCACATATTTGAGATGAGTCAAAATGGGACAAAAACAAGATTGCGTTTTTTGTAAAATATGTCGTTTTGAGCATCTACCAAAAAATTTCGGCGGTGAACCTACCCTAATATTTTCACAAAATTGAAATAAACATGTATTTGATACATTTAGGTTAAAATAATTATATGACACCCCTTTTGAAATAATAATATTTGAGATGGAAATCTACATGTCTGAATTTACACCCAAAATAGGCCATCAATAACTCCCGTGAGACCATATAGGCCAGACGTGTGATTTATGTTTTTTGCGCTTGTCAGCTGCATTCAGAGACTTACAGTCTAAGCATATGTTGATTTTTCAATTGCATTTGTATTGTGAAGTTGAATGTGTTTAATTCTGGTCTTATTCAACTATTTTTTTTTAGTTTCACAGTGGTTTTAACGATATTTATTGAAGGTTTTCACTACCATTCACTCTTATGATCATTTGCAGTGATTTGGCCCGAAATTCAAGTTTTACGGCTATTCAAATATGACAAGTAGATTTGATCCTAGGCTTCTCAATAAAGAAGAAAAGACCTTTCTCATGACAAGGATCGCGGATTTTTCAATATTAAATGATAGAACCGGATGTTTAGAATGGGAGAAGTCAAAAAGTGGGAGAGGGTATCCACAAATGAAACTGACCCAAAAATTTTAAAAAAATTAAAAATAAAATAAAAAATCCACATTTTTTAAAAAAATAGCATGTTATAAAATGGCAATTTAAAGGAATTCCCCCATAGTGTGGGTACATTTTTTGGGTGGTTTTGTCAAGAGAATCTCCCATATTTTAAAATTTCCAGGTGAAAAATAGGGGTTCACCGCCGATTTTTTTCACAATTTTTCACTTTTTGACCAAATTTCTTATCTTTTAAAATATGCTTCCAGGTCATCATTTTCAGGTAAAAATGGGAAATTCATATAGCTGTTATACATTTATTTGCCAACATATTTCAAAAATATTTTGGAATATGTTAAAAATTATCCATTTCTATGTAAAAAAATAAGTGAAATTTTTTTTTGACAAAAACGGCTACTTTATATGGTCTCACTGGAGTAAATAGGTCACTTCTGGTAGTATGTGTTAAATAGTCCCATTATAAAAAAATGACATATCGTGAAAACGGTTGCCATGGCAACCAATATTAAAATTTTAGATATACCAAATAAAGTTTAAAACAATGTGTTAAGCCTGGGAATATTATTTAATTGTGATTGATGCTGTTATATGGTAGTTGGTGTGAACTAGAACCAAATATTCATACGCCACATATTTGAGATGAGTCAAAATGGGACAAAAACAAGATTGCGTTTTTTGTAAAATATGTCGTTTTGAGCATCTACCAAAAAATTTCGGCGGTGAACCTACCCTAATATTTTCACAAAATTGAAATAAACATGTATTTGATACATTTAGGTTAAAATAATTATATGACACCCCTTTTGAAATAATAATATTTGAGATGGAAATCTACATGTCTGAATTTACACCCAAAATAGGCCATCAATAACTCCCGTGAGACCATATAGGCCAGACGTGTGATTTATGTTTTTTGCGCTTGTCAGCTGCATTCAGAGACTTACAGTCTAAGCATATGTTGATTTTTCAATTGCATTTGTATTGTGAAGTTGAATGTGTTTAATTCTGGTCTTATTCAACTATTTTTTTTTAGTTTCACAGTGGTTTTAACGATATTTATTGAAGGTTTTCACTACCATTCACTCTTATGATCATTTGCAGTGATTTGGCCCGAAATTCAAGTTTTACGGCTATTCAAATATGACAAGTAGATTTGATCCTAGGCTTCTCAATAAAGAAGAAAAGACCTTTCTCATGACAAGGATCGCGGATTTTTCAATATTAAATGATAGAACCGGATGTTTAGAATGGGAGAAGTCAAAAAGTGGGAGAGGGTATCCACAAATGAAACTGACCCAAAAATTTTAAAAAAATTAAAAATAAAATAAAAAATCCACATTTTTTAAAAAAATAGCATGTTATAAAATGGCAATTTAAAGGAATTCCCCCATAGTGTGGGTACATTTTTTGGGTGGTTTTGTCAAGAGAATCTCCCATATTTTAAAATTTCCAGGTGAAAAATAGGGGTTCACCGCCGATTTTTTTCACAATTTTTCACTTTTTGACCAAATTTCTTATCTTTTAAAATATGCTTCCAGGTCATCATTTTCAGGTAAAAATGGGAAATTCATATAGCTGTTATACATTTATTTGCCAACATATTTCAAAAATATTTTGGAATATGTTAAAAATTATCCATTTCTATGTAAAAAAATAAGTGAAATTTTTTTTTGACAAAAACGGCTACTTTATATGGTCTCACTGGAGTAAATAGGTCACTTCTGGTAGTATGTGTTAAATAGTCCCATTATAAAAAAATGACATATCGTGAAAACGGTTGCCATGGCAACCAATATTAAAATTTTAGATATACCAAATAAAGTTTAAAACAATGTGTTAAGCCTGGGAATATTATTTAATTGTGATTGATGCTGTTATATGGTAGTTGGTGTGAACTAGAACCAAATATTCATACGCCACATATTTGAGATGAGTCAAAATGGGACAAAAACAAGATTGCGTTTTTTGTAAAATATGTCGTTTTGAGCATCTACCAAAAAATTTCGGCGGTGAACCTACCCTAATATTTTCACAAAATTGAAATAAACATGTATTTGATACATTTAGGTTAAAATAATTATATGACACCCCTTTTGAAATAATAATATTTGAGATGGAAATCTACATGTCTGAATTTACACCCAAAATAGGCCATCAATAACTCCCGTGAGACCATATAGGCCAGACGTGTGATTTATGTTTTTTGCGCTTGTCAGCTGCATTCAGAGACTTACAGTCTAAGCATATGTTGATTTTTCAATTGCATTTGTATTGTGAAGTTGAATGTGTTTAATTCTGGTCTTATTCAACTATTTTTTTTTAGTTTCACAGTGGTTTTAACGATATTTATTGAAGGTTTTCACTACCATTCACTCTTATGATCATTTGCAGTGATTTGGCCCGAAATTCAAGTTTTACGGCTATTCAAATATGACAAGTAGATTTGATCCTAGGCTTCTCAATAAAGAAGAAAAGACCTTTCTCATGACAAGGATCGCGGATTTTTCAATATTAAATGATAGAACCGGATGTTTAGAATGGGAGAAGTCAAAAAGTGGGAGAGGGTATCCACAAATGAAACTGACCCAAAAATTTTAAAAAAATTAAAAATAAAATAAAAAATCCACATTTTTTAAAAAAATAGCATGTTATAAAATGGCAATTTAAAGGAATTCCCCCATAGTGTGGGTACATTTTTTGGGTGGTTTTGTCAAGAGAATCTCCCATATTTTAAAATTTCCAGGTGAAAAATAGGGGTTCACCGCCGATTTTTTTCACAATTTTTCACTTTTTGACCAAATTTCTTATCTTTTAAAATATGCTTCCAGGTCATCATTTTCAGGTAAAAATGGGAAATTCATATAGCTGTTATACATTTATTTGCCAACATATTTCAAAAATATTTTGGAATATGTTAAAAATTATCCATTTCTATGTAAAAAAATAAGTGAAATTTTTTTTTGACAAAAACGGCTACTTTATATGGTCTCACTGGAGTAAATAGGTCACTTCTGGTAGTATGTGTTAAATAGTCCCATTATAAAAAAATGACATATCGTGAAAACGGTTGCCATGGCAACCAATATTAAAATTTTAGATATACCAAATAAAGTTTAAAACAATGTGTTAAGCCTGGGAATATTATTTAATTGTGATTGATGCTGTTATATGGTAGTTGGTGTGAACTAGAACCAAATATTCATACGCCACATATTTGAGATGAGTCAAAATGGGACAAAAACAAGATTGCGTTTTTTGTAAAATATGTCGTTTTGAGCATCTACCAAAAAATTTCGGCGGTGAACCTACCCTAATATTTTCACAAAATTGAAATAAACATGTATTTGATACATTTAGGTTAAAATAATTATATGACACCCCTTTTGAAATAATAATATTTGAGATGGAAATCTACATGTCTGAATTTACACCCAAAATAGGCCATCAATAACTCCCGTGAGACCATATAGGCCAGACGTGTGATTTATGTTTTTTGCGCTTGTCAGCTGCATTCAGAGACTTACAGTCTAAGCATATGTTGATTTTTCAATTGCATTTGTATTGTGAAGTTGAATGTGTTTAATTCTGGTCTTATTCAACTATTTTTTTTTAGTTTCACAGTGGTTTTAACGATATTTATTGAAGGTTTTCACTACCATTCACTCTTATGATCATTTGCAGTGATTTGGCCCGAAATTCAAGTTTTACGGCTATTCAAATATGACAAGTAGATTTGATCCTAGGCTTCTCAATAAAGAAGAAAAGACCTTTCTCATGACAAGGATCGCGGATTTTTCAATATTAAATGATAGAACCGGATGTTTAGAATGGGAGAAGTCAAAAAGTGGGAGAGGGTATCCACAAATGAAACTGACCCAAAAATTTTAAAAAAATTAAAAATAAAATAAAAAATCCACATTTTTTAAAAAAATAGCATGTTATAAAATGGCAATTTAAAGGAATTCCCCCATAGTGTGGGTACATTTTTTGGGTGGTTTTGTCAAGAGAATCTCCCATATTTTAAAATTTCCAGGTGAAAAATAGGGGTTCACCGCCGATTTTTTTCACAATTTTTCACTTTTTGACCAAATTTCTTATCTTTTAAAATATGCTTCCAGGTCATCATTTTCAGGTAAAAATGGGAAATTCATATAGCTGTTATACATTTATTTGCCAACATATTTCAAAAATATTTTGGAATATGTTAAAAATTATCCATTTCTATGTAAAAAAATAAGTGAAATTTTTTTTTGACAAAAACGGCTACTTTATATGGTCTCACTGGAGTAAATAGGTCACTTCTGGTAGTATGTGTTAAATAGTCCCATTATAAAAAAATGACATATCGTGAAAACGGTTGCCATGGCAACCAATATTAAAATTTTAGATATACCAAATAAAGTTTAAAACAATGTGTTAAGCCTGGGAATATTATTTAATTGTGATTGATGCTGTTATATGGTAGTTGGTGTGAACTAGAACCAAATATTCATACGCCACATATTTGAGATGAGTCAAAATGGGACAAAAACAAGATTGCGTTTTTTGTAAAATATGTCGTTTTGAGCATCTACCAAAAAATTTCGGCGGTGAACCTACCCTAATATTTTCACAAAATTGAAATAAACATGTATTTGATACATTTAGGTTAAAATAATTATATGACACCCCTTTTGAAATAATAATATTTGAGATGGAAATCTACATGTCTGAATTTACACCCAAAATAGGCCATCAATAACTCCCGTGAGACCATATAGGCCAGACGTGTGATTTATGTTTTTTGCGCTTGTCAGCTGCATTCAGAGACTTACAGTCTAAGCATATGTTGATTTTTCAATTGCATTTGTATTGTGAAGTTGAATGTGTTTAATTCTGGTCTTATTCAACTATTTTTTTTTAGTTTCACAGTGGTTTTAACGATATTTATTGAAGGTTTTCACTACCATTCACTCTTATGATCATTTGCAGTGATTTGGCCCGAAATTCAAGTTTTACGGCTATTCAAATATGACAAGTAGATTTGATCCTAGGCTTCTCAATAAAGAAGAAAAGACCTTTCTCATGACAAGGATCGCGGATTTTTCAATATTAAATGATAGAACCGGATGTTTAGAATGGGAGAAGTCAAAAAGTGGGAGAGGGTATCCACAAATGAAACTGACCCAAAAATTTTAAAAAAATTAAAAATAAAATAAAAAATCCACATTTTTTAAAAAAATAGCATGTTATAAAATGGCAATTTAAAGGAATTCCCCCATAGTGTGGGTACATTTTTTGGGTGGTTTTGTCAAGAGAATCTCCCATATTTTAAAATTTCCAGGTGAAAAATAGGGGTTCACCGCCGATTTTTTTCACAATTTTTCACTTTTTGACCAAATTTCTTATCTTTTAAAATATGCTTCCAGGTCATCATTTTCAGGTAAAAATGGGAAATTCATATAGCTGTTATACATTTATTTGCCAACATATTTCAAAAATATTTTGGAATATGTTAAAAATTATCCATTTCTATGTAAAAAAATAAGTGAAATTTTTTTTTGACAAAAACGGCTACTTTATATGGTCTCACTGGAGTAAATAGGTCACTTCTGGTAGTATGTGTTAAATAGTCCCATTATAAAAAAATGACATATCGTGAAAACGGTTGCCATGGCAACCAATATTAAAATTTTAGATATACCAAATAAAGTTTAAAACAATGTGTTAAGCCTGGGAATATTATTTAATTGTGATTGATGCTGTTATATGGTAGTTGGTGTGAACTAGAACCAAATATTCATACGCCACATATTTGAGATGAGTCAAAATGGGACAAAAACAAGATTGCGTTTTTTGTAAAATATGTCGTTTTGAGCATCTACCAAAAAATTTCGGCGGTGAACCTACCCTAATATTTTCACAAAATTGAAATAAACATGTATTTGATACATTTAGGTTAAAATAATTATATGACACCCCTTTTGAAATAATAATATTTGAGATGGAAATCTACATGTCTGAATTTACACCCAAAATAGGCCATCAATAACTCCCGTGAGACCATATAAACACGATGTTCTTGACACTCGATGGGGGACCAGTCTAAAGATGGCCGACGCAAACTAATCAATATTTTACAAATAATCGGCATGCGCGTATTCATTCGAAATCACATAAATACGCGCATCACTGAGGTATAATGTAAGTGGCTACTTTCAGATTGAAAAATCACGATGTTCTTGACACTCGATGGGGGACCAGTCTAAAGATGGCCGACGCAAACTAATCAATATTTTACAAATAATCGGCATGCGCGTATTCATTCGAAATCACATAAATACGCGCATCACTGAGGTATAATGTAAGTGGCTACTTTCAGATTGAAAAATCTGATCAAGATAAAAACAATTCGGAGGTAATTATTTCTGAAGAGTTTACTTTGCCTGGTCGCCAACATACAATATATAATTTAAAAACCCAAAGGATGATAGGGGACCATCAAAATCATGTTGTATTAGCAGAAGACATTTGTGTAGGATTCTATTCACATATACTGTGGCGAATATCACAAGCACAGGCCGGCAAATATGAATACTTTTATCACCAAGTTACCAAAGGCAGGTAGATTTGTAAATGTTCAAAACCTTGTTACAATCAACAATAGCAATATTAACATGAACCATGATCTGCCCTGAACCCGGACTCAACTTCAGTCTTGACTTGGAAAGACGATTTTTACGATCCTTGTCCTTGTCCTTGGATTTGGACTTGGACACAAGGTTACAAATCTGATTAGAAGGAAGGCAATTTCTCTGTCTCAGTATACACAGATTGAGCTGTGAGTTAGTTGTGGGCTATGTGCATGGTGTTGAATGGCTTCAACAGTGGCACCGCTTCAGTTACACTTTGCGACTGCATTTTACAATTCTAGTTAGAAGACCTATTAGTATTACAACTATTACTCAACCAGTTTCTGCCCATGAAGACTGTGCCTGCCAGCGGCTATAAGAATCCTTTCCAATTTAGCTGTTGTAACCGGCGGTAATTGGTAAAGTTGGTAAACTGATCAGGCACAAGTATCTCCAAATTCCCCCAAATAATTTAAGCTCATACATCAGTTAACTTCTAACCAGAGATATTTAAAGAGAGATTGGAAACAGCAGATCTGCCACGATGCGTCAGCGTGGTGCACCATCCAACTCAGACATGCAACGGTTGCAGATCTGATCAGCGATGAATAGTTTTGCATTTCTCACACAAATTCTTCCATTCTTGATTTAATTGACGTACGATTAACATAGATGTGTTATAATTAAGTAATTTTCTTGCAAAAAAAAAAGACCTATTTGTACAAGTCTATGGGTGCATGGATCCGGATCTCGGTCCTTGTTGTTGGGCTACATGTGGTATTTAGCGAGATCGGTTTGCCTGAGCGATAATGCAGAACTTCAGCTTGTTTCCAATCTCTTTATTAAATGTCTGCCCTACCGGACGGGAAGGATGGCAACATCCACCACCTTAGTGGTTAAACATCAAGAAATGACATTATAAAGTATCCATTTCATTTTTGGTGGGGAGCTGCAGCTCATTAAAAAAAACAGTTTTTGGAGGATGTGTTTGGTTGCAACAGGAGATGAATTTTCGGTTTTGATCCAGAATATACAGCATTTTTTGTTTCGCATTTTTCAGCATCATGTACATCCTAAATTTTATGAAGAAATATCAAAATTGTGATTTTGGGTTGATTGAGGTTGCTCGAGACTCAACATTTAAATTTTGGTGACTCTGGCTGCCAATCCAGGGACTCAAAGTTTTCACTGGCCCAAGGTTATGTTAGTGGTCTGGCAGTCTTATAAATGGTGTATAAAATTGTTGTAGAAATTATTTTTGATTATTTCAGAAGCACTACTGCATTGTAGAGCTTCTCATTGTTGCTATCACTCCTACATTTAGACTGACCCACTTTCACCTGATTGCACAAACTCGTAAACAGTGGCAAAATGATGCTGAGATCAAGGGAAAACAAAGAAATATTTCTGACAAGCCTTGCGTTTGACATTGAGAAGAAAAGTGTATAGCTTGTTAAAATCTTGTTGCCGGAGAACAAGTTCTATCTGAGTCATGACTTAAATATGAAGGGCAGTGTGTGGTGTTTCTGGAAACAGTGGATTTCAAGTCTATTTTGACGATGAATATGAATATATGTAGGGCAGTGATAAAATCCCAACATTTTCACATACACACCACTCTAAAATTATTTATTTTCACATGCAAAGAGACCAACTCCAAACATGGATCAAAGGACTGGAAAATTTGAAATGGGGGTATTGTTGGTCTTAAAAAACATAATATTGGTTCTTTAACTTTGCCATTTGAGAAGTGTGGAAACCATTCTCTCTGATTGGCAAAGTGCTGGGAAGTAAATTAATACCTGCAGAAAGTCATTTGCAGGAAGTACCTACTTTAATATGGTCTCAAACATCACTGCCATTTGAGATGTGTGGAAACCATTCTCCCTGATTGGCAAAGTGCTGGGAAGTAAATTAATACCCGCAGGAAATCATTTGCAGGAAGTACCTACTTTAATCTGGTCTCAAACATCACTGTTGTGGAGTGTTCTCTCTGCTCTGCACAGGCATGCAACTTTTTTTACCACAGAACACAACAAAATATGAAAGCATTTATAAGTAAACTACTATTGACAGTCTTTTGAAGCATTTTTAATAAATATGGCGACTTTCTATTTGTAACCTCAGATGTTTTTTAAAATAGTCTGATAATTTACATCAGTGAACAATACATTTGCATTTAGATTTTACCACCAGTGTTTGAAATTTGATTTAAAACAATGCTTGCCATTTATCTGTTAGTCAAATAATAGAAAATAATACAAAATTCCAATTTTGCATGCTCTGGTGCTACTGTAGGATTAGCTTAATTTGTAACATTTCAAATGGCATGTTTGGGCCCATGGGAATGTTATTTGAATCATCTCTGTTCATTACAATGTTTTAATTGTCAATCAAGACATTTCAAGAAATAAAGTTGGAACATAAATGTTTCAGAACAATCAGATTTATTGCGCACTTGTGTCAGGCAAAAAATTTAGGTTTCTCATGGCTGTCATTTTGCAAATCACCCATTTTTCAAAAAGTTGATGCAAATGTATTGATCAATGATGTAAATGTTATGTTTTGGACGCATTGTATCACAAATAGGTGATTATTAATAAGAGATGGACACACTTTAATGGACTAGGGAACCTAGTGTATTAAAACAGTTCACAAATTAGGGACAGTAGAAAAAGATCGGGGACTTACATGATAGTCAAAGAATGCAGATTGGTCAGGGATTATTCAAGAAAACTCATTTCATACCTCAGCAAGAATAGAAAATTACCTCAACAACACCACAATTATCAAGATTTACAACTGACTAATGCAAATAGTAATACATCTTGTTTTAGGCTTGCTCAATGCTCAAAACAAACAACTCTTCCAATAGGAACACAATTTCATACATTACAAGTCCAGTTCGAGTCTCCAAGAATTTTTGCTATGTTACTGAGAATATTTACTATGTTACTAAGGCAAATTCTGTAATCATAGTGATGAATATTTAAATGAATACTAAAATCTTGTGTCATCTGCTTGAAACAATAACATGTTAACATAGGTTACAAACCAGGTTACAAGCTGGGTCTTTGTTAATATTCACAAAAACTTGTTTGGGCTTTTTAATAATTTTGAATTCCTGGAACACCATGCTCAAGCTGATTTTGATGATATCCTTTTTTTGCAGGCATTTAGCTCTCACTTGAGATGTTTGGCTCCCAGATGTCAATTTTTGAGTACAACATCTCCTGAGTTAACAGCTGGAGAAAAGAAACTGATATCAATATTACGAGCCAAGTTCCCATTAGCATCATATGTTCAGGTGCAGGATATTTCAGGTCAGTAAAAACTATAATTTTATTTGTTAAAGCAAACTTTAACAGCACGATACAAATTACTTATGCAACACAAAATATCTAACATTATAAAAATACTAGTCTGAGATATTCAAAGTCTGAGATATTCAAAGGTATTATGCAGCAATTCTGTTATTTGGTTTATTAAAAGACTATGCACAAATGAATGCTATGACATAATACATTTTTCCCTTGTGTCATAAAATAAGCTGCTATATGATTGAGATGTTGCAGTACTAGGCAATACCTGTCAATCCACCACTGGACATGACAGGCAAGCAAGGGTAGTGTGAACTATTTATGACCCCAGATTGCTACTCAAAGGAGGTTAAGGCTGTTTGACGTCAAATTGGCACTATTCAAAGGACAATGTCTTTGACAGTATCAAAAGCTTATGTCATACTTCCATAAGGTCATTTTACCTTTCAGTGCCTCAAATATTAACTTTCCACAAGACAATTATGCCAGTATAAGTGGATGCTTTCAGAAAGAGGATGTTAAATAAGGTCTTGCTCAGAAAAGTTTAACAGACCCATAACAGAATCTATCAATTAGAAAAGTGAAAGACAATCAATGAACTACCGGTACATATACCGGTACATTAATCGCCCACTCATGAACTTTTTAAGTTTTTTCAAAATTAGTACATATTTATTTTAAAGTCCTTAATTCCTTTAATTGTCAAGCATGGCTTCAGATAAATCTGTGATCGGAAGAAAGATATTAGAATATTGCAGTCTAACAATTTAATTATTGCTTTGATAAAGACTAATCCATTTCAGCACATTTTCAATATATGAAATATTTTGAATCCAATCAGAGTGATATGATTATATTTCAAATAAAACACCATTTTCAGAGATAAATAGAATTTGCCAAAGAAATAGCTTCATATCCAGAGTTTAATATTAGGATTAGGATTTTCAAAAAGTTTGGAACACAAATGTCTACTAGTCTCTAAATTTTGAAATGCATGATGATGATATACATATGTAGATATTGATAACTTTAATGACAGGTGGGTGTGGCTCGATGTACGACATACAGATAGAGGCAGGAGAATTCCAGGGCAAACGCACCATAATGCAACATAGGATGGTCAATGAGGTAAAACATCATGAATACCAGTACTTTTCCATTATAAACTTAATACACTGTCCCATCCTCCTGTTGTCATGAAGCATTTCAAGGATTCAAGACTGGTCTTCTGATCATGACTCTTGGATTGGTACATTTCTGCATTTCTCAGAGACTCGTTAGGGAAAAAGAGAGCAGAAGTTAAGCTGCCATGATGTCAACTGGTCATGTTAAATCGTCTGGCCTACACCTTGCTATTATTTGAATTTTTTTGTATACAATTCTTAAAGCAGTAATAAATATATGTGATAATAAAGACTATATTGTTACATACTGTACGCTATTTGATCAGAGTTCGGAGCGCCACCATCCCCCCAAAAATACAAATTGGATGTGGCTTCATGCCGGGAAAACAAATAAACACTTTTAACGTTTTGAAATACAGTGGAATTACATGGTGACAAGTGAGACACAACATTCAGCTCAATTGCAATTAGTGGTGGGTATTATAACACAGAATTTTGGAGCGATATGCACTTCTGATGGGCCTGCGGATCATGGACCTGGCTGTCACTGTCAGTGTCATGGACCGGCGGACCCCTCAACTTCATAAATCAACATAGAATTGAAATATTTTTTTGGAAACGTAGAAAATATGAAAATTAATAACTTTATACACAAAAGAAAGGTGTACAAGATGCTTGACTGTGTTAAAAATGTCCAAGTTTCAAATGCCAGTTTCGGAAAGTTGCCGGTCACTGAAGTCTACAACTATGGCAACTTCAAAATGATGAGAATATAAATATCATTTTCAAAAAGGAAACTGTATACAATTTTTTTTTTAAAAAGACTTTCTTGTTATTTAAGTGAAAATGAGGTAAAATGACCTTTAATAAATATTTAACAGTCCTGTACACTCATGACCAATAATCTTGCCCATTTCAATTTTTGCCTGATTTTTTTCCCCATCCCAATCAAGTTGGAATGGGATAAAACCTTGCCACTTATTCAGATTGATTTTTTTACTTGTTTTACAAGCATTGGTAAGGAGTGAGTTGCAGAACTCTGATCTTGGAATATATCAAAGACTTGGACACGTTTTGTCACCTATAGTGACTCTTTAGAGGCAGACAAGAATGATTTGACCTTCAGAGAATCAAATCAAAGGTCAAAGGAACCATGTGGCTCCATTAAACATAACAGCCATGAGGTATTGATTAAACAGTAGCTCATCAGTCTCAGACTTAAGGCCAGTATTGGTCATTTCTCTCGATGGGGAGAAAAAACTATACTACATCTTGAGAATCTTAAGCTGTATTATTTGGCTCAGTGTCAACCAGGGACAACACATATTTACAAATGTTTCAGTCCTGAGGTGGGAGCCCATCTCAACAGGTCCCACCCCCCAGAAGAAGCACATCGGGTGGGTTCTCAAGTTGAGCTTTTTAGCTCTCCCGCCGGGTCAGTGCGGGAGCTATGGTATCAGGCTCCGTCTGTGTTTCCCTCTGTGTGTTTCCCTCAGTGTGTGTGTTTGTGTCTGTAAAATAAACCTTCGACATTTTGCTACATCTTTTCAGATAATATAGGTAGACGCTCAAAATTTTTACCGCTCCTAGATCCCATGTAGACCTACATTAGGATGACCTCATACATGGACTTGACCTGATCTGAATGTTACTAGTTTAAAAATGTTGCCAAAATTTTGAAATCTCACTGAAAACCTTTTCATTTTACTTTATCTTATCAACTAATACAATTTAAAGGTTCAAAATATTTACCACACCTTCATCCCATGAATGCCTACATTAGATCATAGATAAAGGCTGGCAGGCAAATACTGCAGTGAAGGTTGCCAATCAACTGCACTCATGTAAAAGTAGGTCAGAAGCTTGGTAAGGCCACCCCCAGCAGCTGATCATGTGATTGAAATTTCCATTCTTCAAATGTAGTTTGGGAGGTTGGACAGCATCAGACTGGCAGCTTTATAGGTGCAGCTGTATTTCTCATCATTTTGTAAAGCAACTGGGGTACATCTGGGGTCTGTCAGTTGCTTTATAATATTTAAATCATTTTTTTAGGAGTTATTCTGCGTAATCCCAGATGCAAAAATAGAGTAGCCAATAATGATAAAAATCTCAGGGTTCCCATACAGTGAGGAAGGTCGGGAATTGCATTAGGTCGGGTACCTGACCTGAAAAAGTCGGGAAATCGTGAACAAAGTCAGGAAAATTTAAAAGATTATGAGTATTTCATCAATTTTCTCGAGACATCAGCACTGCTTCCATTCAAGTTTGGCAGCCATTTTATATTTTGAAACATAAATACAAAGTGTCAGTGATCCATCATTGCACAATATATCAATATGTATGAAGTGAATATGCTGTGATGATGCTGCAATCGTTTCTCGCCAAAAGTAAGAGCTTCTCCCTGTTACTTCCGTTTTTCAAAATGGTGGCCTTGTATTGCATATGCATGCTTTAGTGTTGTTAAAGTAACATTTTCCTCGTCTTTTGGAAACATTGCACTTATGAAACAGGTGCGGACTATTATGGACATCATTGTTTTCTGTATTAAGTCATTATTTTACAAATACTTTCTTCATTTGCAAAAAAACGATTGAATTCTATGTGTGCAGAAGCCCTTCTAAACATTTTGTTTGGTCTGGAAAGGGGTATGAAAAGCCGGGAAAAAGTCAGGAAAAAGTCCTGATTTCCAAAAGTCCTATTGCATGGGAACCCTGAATCAAGTTACAAACGCTTCCCTGACATTTTCCATCGAAAAATAAAATGATTGCTTTGAGATTTTACCTTGTCATTCAAGGTTGAGCTTCCTTCTTTATCAAACACATTTCCATGAAAATACAAAAGATATTTTCTTTTTTTGCTTTTCTAGGTTCCATTTCAAACCAAAATTCTTTGGTGCACATTTGTGAAATTCTGCTATTTCCCTCTTTCAAAATAACTTTATTTATTAAATTTATAAAAGATCCAGATAAAAAGACGCAGCAGAAATATCTTAAGAAATCTTGCTGTAGCCCTATATATTATTATTATTATTAACACCACAGATTATTACAGTACCTTCTGTGATATTGGTCACAAGGTATCTAGTTTTAGATTAAATTTATTGGGATCCTGTACCCATCTTAAAAGAATTAAAAATTGTCTTGGAACAAATTATTGAATACTCTTTGTTGCATTACGTTATGTTCAATGTAGGTTCCTACCTTTTCTGGATCTGAGATTTTAAAGAAATATTAAGTTCTGTTTTACACTCACATTCATATTTAAACCACACACAAAGTGAAACATTCATTTCCATTTTATTCAATATTCCCCCCCCCCCTCCAAAAGTAATTTCCCAGAATGAATATATCAGCAACTTCCTTGATTTATCACGCTATTTTCACATAGCAGATGTACTCATAATGAATGACAGGGAACATGTGTTGTAGACCATATAGCTCAAATATCTCGAGCAGTGACTTGGTTACAATCTACAGCCCTTAAAGGCCAGAAAGCTGCACATAGTAAATATGTGTGTGTCAAGGGGATGCACTCTTTGCTACCAGTCCAATTTTCTTTAAAGTCAGTTACAAATAAATACTTGTTAATATTTTCAATTCTATGTAAATTTAATGATTATGAGCTGATGATTGTTCAACTTTTCCATTATTTAAAATTTGGGAAAATATACAGCTGATGAATTTAATTTTTCACCATCTTTCATCCAAGACACACTCTGAAAATTAAATTAGATCTGGTCAGGTATGGGCATTAATGGACTTAAACTCCCTCATTGACTCAGAATGAGATAGTCCTCAAGTTGTAGGTTTGAAAACTAAAAGGAGTAGATTCTCACTAAACTATTCCCTTTCCCAAACACTTAATACTGACACCTTCCATGTGTTTAATATACAGCCATTTAATCTTAGAGTGGGTCATACATTTTCTTCATAAAATTACTATTATCAAAATTGCATTACTAACTCTTGAAGGGTAATATTAGGAATGGGATTGAGGATTGATTTGAAGATATAGTCTCATGATATTCAAGTTATTACCCCAAGAACAGTCATGCCCTTTTGTGACAAAACAAAAATATGCAAATCAAGCCCAAATCCAAAATGATTCAGATGACTGAGTGATCCTCATTCTTTCTTCTTCCAATATAAGCTTAAAAGACAAAAACAGGGTCACCATCTTAGATTTACAGACCAATATGTTTTCCATACAAACACACACACACACACACACACACACACACACACACACACACACACACACACACACACACAAATATATATATATTAACTAAGGATGTAAAGCATATTCTGTGTAATTTGTTGCAGGCTCTGAAGGAAGAAATAAAGGACATGCATGGATTAAGGATTAACACAGCTGTGCCCAAATGACCTGCATTCTAGATACATTAGACTAATATCTCACTATGTTCTCACTGGTCAGCAGTGTCAGTATTGAAGAATGCTGGTGCTGAAAGGTCTAGGGATTGACTAAAGCTGTAAATATTAACATAGAAAGCTAATCTTAATCTCCTGAAGGATACCCAATACCTTTATCAAATGGAAAATATGAAATAATATGTTGACACTGGTCATACTAGATGTTAATAAAATGACTATGTAACAAAAAATATAATTACAAAAGGATTGTTTGAGATAATAGTTCTTTATTATTTTATCATTGTGTATCAGTGTCAAAAATAATGATTGTAATTTCAACTCAAATGTGTGCACAACATAGTGAGATTATTCAATGACAAAGAATGTATGTATTTTTATTATCAAGTATTGTTAATTAATGTAATGAATATGAACTTTATATATGCTATATGTGTAACATAAAATCATGTAAAAAGTGGTTCACAATCGAAGACAGATAAGTATAATGTTGGTATAGTTTGCAACTTGTGTGATATCAATTGTATATTGTTAGCTGTAAAGTATAAAAACATGTAAAATTAAGTTTTATGAAATAAATTAATATCCAAACTATATTTTTTTTATTAATATTCATTCACAGGAAGTAACCCACTACGTCTAAGGCATATCTCAGCCATGTTTTTACAGCCATGTTTTTTCAGCCATGTTTTTTACAGTCATGTTTTTATAGCCATGTTTTTTACAGCTATGGTTTTAGTACTTTCAAAGCTTGACTACCAGTTTCGCAAATAAACACAATACATGTGAATGCATTCGTCACTATCCCCGATACCAGATACAATGAACAGACTTGTCTGGTATCAGCGCTATATAAATTTTATTATTATTATTATTACTTTCCTTTCAAGTTTGATATTTTCTGTTAAGGGAATAACATGTTAAGGGAGGTGTAGTTCAGATTATCCTGTGGAGCTTATATGTTCTTATATTGAACGAGTATATGCAAATTCTTAATATAATATACACATAATATTTGGGCAAGGTGAATGTTTTACACTCTTATTCTTATTACCATCTTTTTCACAGTCCAAGGGCCTCTATTTGGAATAAAGTCCTGGATGATATACACGTATGCACTCTCCTGTGCCAAGGGGTAAGGTACTCCTGAATAGTATGTATCTGTTCAAGAATTGTTTTTTTTAAGGTATTCATATATTTAAACATCTTGAGTAAATAGAAGTTTTTATATGTCCAGGCAGGCTTTTGTTTAGCATGGAAGATTACATACAATCTATATAATAAGTAAAATAGATGGTATATTGCACCAACCCCAAATAGCAAAATATGCATTTCAAGCAAAGTAGATATTATATTTGTGAAATGGCTCACAACAATAAAACTGTCAAGCCTGTGAATTATTGTCATGAATGATGGCATAAGGAGTGTTGCAAGAGGGAATTTTTTCAGCATAGTTCCTGCAGTGAAGAGAAACTAACTGTCATTCTGTCTGACCGTCAACTTTGATCTTTGCTGAATCTACTGGTCAGAATTCTTGGCTATCATGAATAACATGACAAATATCAGTCACTGAAAATTGAGATAACAAAAGTTTAGGATGAATTCAAAACGTAACCTGCATTTTAATTGGATGAAACGATTGTGTTCTCAAGTCTGTTCTGGTAAAAGATGATAATTTAAGAAGATATTTGTAGGCATTTTCAGAAAATGTTTACAAACATTACAAAATAAACCATGATCATCATAAACTTAAGGTCATTGGCCTATGTTTATGAAATGTAAGTGGAGATTGTATCAGATGGTCTATATATGGGTCTTAATATACAGCAAGTTATTAGCAAGCTATGTCTGTCAAACATAATTTGTAATGTTATGGAAACATTATGGTATCTTCCAAAATGTCATAAGTTGCATTGTTATGGCTTAAAAGTGACATTGAAATAATCAACATCTAAATAACATATTTTCTTGGTTTTATCATCTTAATATATTGTCCCCTATTATATGATTTTTGACTTAATATCTGTTATTCAAGGGTACCTCATATATTTCTGTATAAAAACAATTTAATTTCCACAAATACATATAGGACATGAAGGGAGAATGTTGGGAAAACAAATTGAATCTTCCCAGAATCTCATTAAGCGTGAATACTTCCCCAATGATCCCCGACTCTAAAATGCAACATGTTGCTTAGCTAGCATCAAGTATTGTTGTTTTGCAGCTTTGTAAATGCTTAGGGCATCACATGCTTAGGAACTAGAAATATCTGTAATGTTAAAGGTATTTAGCATCAATTCTACAATTTGGTGTATTGAAAGCTTAGCCACATATGAACATCATGACAGATTGAAATTATAATAGACTATAGATTAATAAGATATGTTGCTATGAGACATAGCAGTTGCACTCCCAGTAGAGATCTGTCGCAGCCATAAGCTGCATGTGATTGGTAAACACGGGTAGCGTGAAATTTATTTGACCTCAATTGAGGCTCAAAATAGGGTAGCACTGTTTGACGTCATTCTGGCACTACCCAAAGGATAATACATTTCATGACGTCAAAAGCATATTGCCATACTTTTACCGTTGACTACATTTTACCTTTCAGTGCCTCTATGATGACACTCCATATAAAAATAATGCCAAGAAAGGAGTGCGCTTTCATCAGGGGCCTATATATTAGGGTCTTGTTCCAATAGATTTTACAGACAATGATGGGGATGCATTTTTCAAAAAGTTTATAGACATTTATCACCAATATGTGAATTTTATACCTTTTTTTCAAAATCGGTGCTTAATCCCTTTAACAAAATGCTGTTTTACCCTCATATTTTAAACCATAGGCATGGAGAAGATCTGTTGCTTACATTTTTTTTATTTTCCTTTCCAAATCATGCACAATGATTAATAAAATTATTTTTGTCAATTATTTTCCATAACACGTAACGTATGCTATACAATTGTATATCTTCAATCTGCAAATATGACCTTTCATCCAATGACTCATTCATGCTGTTGTAGGCATCAAAAGAATAATATTTGACAGACATAGCCCTCGTATAAAACCAAAGTGCAAATGCAAATGACCTTTCATCCAAGATTCATATTAAGATTCATATTAATAAAACCCATTCCAGGACCACTAGCTCATCTCTAAACCTCTCTAAACTTTTCGCCTTTCATATTCAATGAATCCTTTGTGTTTGACATAATGAATGTGTAAATCTGTTACCATATGGGTTGTCATGCCAAGTATCTGCGATACCACAGCTCAATGAGGCAGCACTATATTTGCTGCTACAAGTAGGTCTCATCACGAAATGACTGAAATAATGTTGGAGGTGATATAAAAACTCCAAAGAAAATAAATCAAACCTGCTACCATAGCATGACCCACAGTAACCACACATCTTTCCATTGAAATGAATCTGGGTATTTCTGTCAAAACAGAAGTAACATTATGTTTGGTAAAATCAAAGTAGCTTTATAACTACCAGAATATATCAAAATTAAATCATCAACTGCAAGAAAATTCATTTTAATCGCTATATAGAAATGGTGACAAGGCATAGCCCTAACAGACAAAGCTATTTTCCTAGGAAGATGACTAACTGGAACAATCTTGGCTTGATCGTACCACATGGGAAACTGGAAGCTCAGTAACCTTCAGGAAGAGCATTGCCAGAGTATAAAGGCTTACATCATAGGACCTGTCCTAAAAAAAACATAAACTATAACCATCTTAACAAAGCCTCTTACACATGTAAATACTAATTATCATGGCTTTTGCATATTCCTATTTAATTACAACGAAATCAAAGTAAATTTTGAAAGAAGAAAAGTGTCTGCTTTGATTTTCAGAACACCTTCTGCATATGCTTATATGAAGCAATTGGTCTTTCAATTAAAAGAATTAAAAGAAATGTTGCCCTTTACAAAGATGGTGTCAAAATGAGGAATGAAGATCAGTGTTAATAAACTGCTGGCTGCAAGTTAGAATATTTGAGGGAAAACATAAAATTATGAAATGGTGTTTGTGCGACCCTTTCAGCAACAATGGCCATGCCAAGTCGACCTCTGAGCCTTTGAGTTCAGTGTGAAAGTAACACTACTTGCAGTGGGAGGCAAACCCACCACCACCTCCCGCCCTCCACATTTGTGACCAAGAAAGGCAAAGATCCATTGCTTTACCTACCTTTCATTTTCCTGGGGAGGTAGGATGAGTAAGTAGTGGGATGAGGCAGAAAATAGAAATTAAATATTAGAATAGATTGACTAATATGGAGTGTGACTAAAAAGCTTTTTATGTTGCATGACGGGATAAGTTGAGCTGTTGGTAGCTGGAATAGTGGCATGTTAAACTATTCTGTGCATCAAACATTGTTGAGAAGTATCATGAGCTAGCTATGTGAATGCTGTTCAAAATAATAAATTGAAGTTGAATAACATCAGTGGCTATCTCATGTTTGACATACCTGAACTCAGAACATGTTGTAAATATAAACTGAACCATTATACAGAACCATATGTTCAAAGGGTTTTCAAACCGCGCACATAGATCTATTCCAGCACAATTGAGAATTTGAATTCTACCTCTAAAAATGTTCGACCCCATGATGGACTATAGATGTAGCTTGACAATTTATTTACGTTTTGGTATATTTCTTTTGGTTTATGGTTATATCTTCATTAGAAAGCTTTATATGACACATTAGAATATTATAATGTCCTGTATTTAGAGTATGTGATATGATGTGTACATCGTATATAACCTGTGCATAATATTTTACTTCCTTGATAGCAGTTCAACAAACCGCAGTGGTTATTGGTGCACGTCCAATAAAAAGTGTGTGCTATTGGCCCTGTGTCATGCAATGTTAAACAACTATATTTCAGCATTCCCCAAGAGCGATAATAAATCCCATGAATAATAAATAATGATATTTATAATTTATATTGCATCTGTATTTGTATTTTCTCTATTCAGCATATTAAAACTACCGTAAGTAATAGAGGTACACTGCAGAAATAACACGGGCTCCTTGAATTGACAATCAGGAAATGCATGTTTTATATGAGACTCTATTACTGTGAACAATTTCTGAGGATAAATGTGTTCTCAGTGGAGGGGAATTGAGGGGACAAATGATGAGAATATACTTTATTTATAATGTATTAAGTAATACAGTCTTTGTCATATTATTACCTTGTATTTTGTAAGTCCGATCCTGAAAAGCAATATATTAAATGATATCAGATCTGTGTGTACCTTCACCAGGCACAAATGTGTAAGTATGGAACGGACCGAACCAATAAGCACCAGTACATTTAAACTTCCTGGTGAAAGGTAGGGGCTCTCCGGGGCTCAAAACCCAGTCACTTGCACACCATATGTAATGGCCAAACTGCAATATATATCATAGAGGAAAGTTAAATATATATTTATCTATATATGTAATAAACTATGGAAGAATGATATGGATACTTCAGATAATAAGGTTTGTTTATGCTAATTTGCATTTTTATGTTCTTGAAGTGTTATTAACAGCCATTTGAACGTTTCTGAACAGGCCTCCTGGTCAGATCATTTCTCGTATATAAACACACCATATTTCACTTTTTATAGACCAATGGACCACCTATAGAATAACATGTTCAACGTGCCATAAATCAGTTTGTTAAATCATAGTTTTCAATGTACATGTATTGTCACATTGCTGTACAGAGCAATTAGCTTAATTAAAAACTTATGAATAATCAGGGGACTAATTCTATATATTTTCCATTAGGCTCAGATATTGTTCTATTTTATGATTTCAAAAAAAGCTCTAATTGCTTTCACTGAATTGTCAAGGAGGCTGCCATTTTGAATAACAAAGCAATTTCCAGAAAATGTTCAAAACATTACAAAAAAGCAATGATCAGAATAAGTTGTTTAGAGATTGACATTATATTGAAACAATCATTCTCTGACGATTGCTTGTATTTTTAATTGTGGGGATGGGGAACCATAAAATTCCAGGATCCAATACTAAATGTATCAAAATAATTATACTTCAGGGTAACATGGCTTTAAAATGAG